>JAYKAV010002109.1:3094907-3248675 GCA_035582835.1 Phoebastria nigripes | reverse complement strand
AAAAAAAAAAAAAAAAAAAAGTGACACAGAAGAAGGAGAATTGAGTTACAGTTCGCACTGGCCACTTATTCAGACATGCTAACTTCTTCAGTTCTGTGAAGAGCCTGAGTGCGTGTCATGGACATGGTTAGTGGCATTGCTTAATGAATCAGTCTTTTGTTGTTTGTGATTTACAGGAAGGTTATTTGAAAAGTAGCGCCATATGGAATGATGTTCTATTTGTAATTCTATAAGTTAACAATTCAGTCTTCTGTAAATACTGGGTCTGTCGGGGATTTCTCAAGTGATGTGCAGCACAGAAGATAGATGCTTTTATTTTTCTACTCTGAGTTACTTTATACAAATGAGCCCTGGATTTACTGCTAGAGGACATAAAAGAGCAGGAAGGTACCAAGGAGAGAAAAGCCATCTCATTCATTGTCAGCGCAGCTAGCTGTTTACAAAGTGTTCCCCAACGCAACTCCATCCTCATCTGACCAGGGCTGCACCCACCCCTGCAACCCAAAGCATTGTTAATACCTTTTTTAAAATCCCTATATGATGCTTATGCTTCAATAGTACYAGGTTCTGCATCTCTACATTCATTATTAAGGACTGAAACCTTAATTTAATACCTCTGTAATAAAACCCCTTTTTCTCAGTGTTTCCTATGGTAGGGCAGAGCTAGGGCAAGGCCTCCATCAAACACTGCAAGGGAAAGAAAAGTCTGTTTTCTTCATAAATGAAGGCAGTAACTTCAAAGGGGGTTTTAGGTAGTCAATAAGATTTTTTTTTTTTTCCCCTGATATTTTTTGAAAACAGAAAAGCACTTAAGGACTTCTTGGTTTTATTTTAATATACTTATTAAAGTTAAGATTTTAAGTTTAGTTTTTCTTGGCCTGATAATTGACTTAGGAGTCTAGCTTCTAATAACTATCTTTTTCTTAGTAAGGAAGAATCCTCAGCCATTTTTAGTTATTAGTAATGCATGAATAGGGGTTCTTTAGCCCTGCACTTATAAAATAGATGTCATCTCTGGTACTCTAAACGTATATTTGAAATCAGAAAATAAAACCGTGTACTCTGCCAGTATGTTGTGGTGGTGAAGCAAGTGGTGGATGGTGATGAGAAAATCTCCATCCTAGCAAAAGCCCAAGCTTCCATGTTTGTTTTGTATAGATATCAGCCTGCATGCTTTAATATATTTAGCTATGTAAAAATGTGATTTTGGACTAAAGAATGAAACACTGTCTCCCAAGCCTAGCTTAGTGTGTCTATGTCCACAGCAAAAAGCATCTGCTGCTGAATTGCCTATTAACGTCCGATCCCTGTGGTAATTTACTCTTGAAGTGATAAGAACCAGTTTTGGCTGTTATCAGTTGTCCTAATTGTTCCAGCCTCATGGAGGACTGTTCAAGCTGCCTCCTTTGCTGCTTTGCCAGGATTAACCCCTGGTAATTCCCTACCAGCACAGTCAGAGGAGGTCAGAAATAGAGCAGACACTGCCACTGATACTAGAACAGCCGCTGCTCTTCGCAAGGGCATTTTCCTATTCTTTTCAGTGTTGCCAAATAACCGTTTGTAATTATCTCCCTCTGTAATACACTTCAGAAGGCTGCCCACTAACTCTGCTTTTTTATTTTTTTCTTACTTCTTTTTTCCATTTGATAAACATTGATTTGTTGTCTTGTTTCTCATGGAGCTTGAAATTACCACTGGAAATACCATCACAGTGCAGGAAATGCTCATATATATGCCTTGGTAGTACGACTCCATTACCACCCAGAGACAGCATTCATTATTTTATTAGTAATGCTGAGGGTAGAAATTGAGAGAGGGGCGAATAACCCTTGTGAATGTCTTAGAAGTAGTAAGATTTCTGTCATCAATTACGTAATTAAAATAGGATATTTGTACTTTTTTCTCCTAAATTCATAGTTAGCTTAAGAGTTTCTGGCTTACTTGAAATAATTTCTTTCATTGCATCTTAATCTATCCATTAATTCTGGTTCATGATCAAAATGCAGGGGTGCTTCTCAATCTCAGCATAGAATTTAGTGTAACCTTGCTTCAATTTTGAAGTTGACAAGCATTTAAGTATTTTTTAYGGTATCTTTTTTCTTGCGCAACTATTTTTTCAGCTCTCTCCAATTGGGCTTTATGTGATGGTTTTAGACATAAAAGCTTAAAAGTTAGAGTTGCCTTTCTTCAAAGATTTGAAAATGTGCACAGATCCTGATCAACATAAATTAGCATGGGTATGCCTTCTGTTAACAGTTATTTCAACTATATGAAACAATCTGTTTCTGTTTTAATATAAAATAAGATGGTGTACACGTTTACAATACATATCACTACCAGACATAAGCAGGAATACCTGTTGAAGGGCCCTGTGAGTAAAGACAGCCTGTTAAGGATCTTTTTATGCATGAGAGGAATGTCCATATAGTCACTGTGTTTGCAGGAATGTGTGTTACTGGTTTGGAATACAAAACAATACTTCTGCATTGTGACATAGCCTTTTTTTTTTTTTTTTTTTTCTTCTGAGGGAAAAAGGTTGAAGTCGTGATATCATGTCATTATAATCCACAGGAATTTTGACAATAATTCAAGGGATTCAAGGCTTACACTGGAATTAACACAAATGAAAAGGTAGCAGCCAAGAAGTACATATGTGGCTACATTGGTATTCTCTGTCCCTTTTCTTTATAGAAGTCTTGGGAAAGGAGGTTACTGCCACTATTATTAATCTTTATCTTGTGTTGGCACTTAGCTATCAGAACGCCTCTGACATTTGATGGGGTCTGGAACAAATTCTTTTGTTGTAATAGAATTTTTATGTCTCTGACTAGTCAAGGAAAGAAAGAAGGAATTTTGTGAGCACAGAGCAAATATAAAACAGAACTTTTATTTTTCTCCAAACTTTATTTTGCTTTTATTTTTGCTTTATAGCTAAAGGATGTCAGCAGCTCAGAGCACATCTTTCCATCAATATTCTTCACTCATTGTTTAAAATCTTTACTTCTACCTGCGATTCACAGTTGTCACTCCATGAGGTGGTGTGTCACTGCTCACTGACAGCTTAACAACTTATATGTTAAGAAGTGAGGTATAGAAGAAGCTGTACTTTCTTAAGATACCCTGAGATGTAAAATATACAAATTATGATACTATTGAATGGTTATGCATAATGTCTGCACTTAGTATATGTAATCTTGCCTGGTTACTGCTTAAAGAACTATGCCAGGTCACAGATAGTCACAGACATGGGAAATAATATTGCTAAACTGGTAGCTGGAGCAGAACGTATGTGTGTTTTGATCATTGATGTGCTTTTATAATTCATAGTATTGGCTGGGGAATCCCTTCCAAATGTGCTCTGTCTCTTGYCCCGTCTTCTGCTGCAGTGAAGCCAAGGTGGCCACAGAGAGCACACACAAGGCTTTCTGCTTTCTTTGAGACACTGCCACCACAGGTGGGAAACAAGGATGTGGGAGCAGAGGCAGTACTTTCATTTGCTCCTCCTTTTTCAAACCTACGTGTAATTAAACACAAGGGAAAGCACCCTGAGGGCTTCACAGTAACTGAATGCAAGACTGGGAGAATGATGGACAAATACACATAGCTACGAGATGAAGTGGAAAACGTAGGTCCTGCCTTTTGTTGGAGTACGTTAAGACTTGTGTGGGCAAAGAGGTATGAGTATGGTGGGCACAAGCTTCTGAAAATTAGACCTTGCATGTGCAAGGAAAACACACAGGTTCTCTCTCCTGGATCATCTGCTTTGTACTCATCAGAAACAGCACATCTCTCTTCACTAAATAGGTTGTTTTACAACAATAGACTTAACAGTCTATGTTATAAGGTCTTCTAGGGCAGATGTGTATGATTTAAGAAATTAGTTAAGGCCCTGCAGAATGGGCTGGAATAGCGGAGGGAGGCAAGAATCCACATACGCTGCGCCACCAGCCTGTGCTAATGAYGGGGCGAACCCCATTCAGCTCCCTCCCCCAGACCAGTCTGTAAATGGGCCCATTTCTGACATGTGTTGGGGAAATGTAGCATGGAAATCATTGGGTAAGCCCAAGGGAGTAACAGTTTGTAGGGAAAATAGCTGGGCATGTAGGACTGAAAAACTGCTGAAGTTACTAGTAGAATAAGGAAAATAAGAGGAGTAGAAGTAAAGGTAGACCATAACTGTATTGTGAGTAGAACAGAATCCTTTCCAGAGTAATAAAGATACATATTGTTGCTATAATTTGAGTCAGGGTATGGATTCCTAAACAAAAAGGAGTATGCATGGATTTGTATGCTTGCACATTTCTGTCTAGATGCAAGAGATGATGTTGATTGATTGTTTGTTTGTTTGTTTGTTTTTAAATTTTCCATATAGGAGAACTGTTGAGACATGATACTACCTGAGCTCTGATGGTAAATGAGCGCACAGAATGATTTTTGTGTTTAATTTTTTTTCCTATTCCATTTATTTTTATACCAGGCCCCAGTGGAGGCACCTGGAATATTACAGTTAAAGGCAGCCTCAAAAATCTGATTATGTTTAACAAATCATTGCTATGCAGTAACAAGGTAAATTGCGTCCACAGACATAATTTCCTAGCATTTAGGAAATCTGTTGATAGAGCAAAACACAAAAGAATAATCTGCAAGGTCTGTAATTTTGATACTTTATAGTAGCTGAGGTATGTGAATAGATAAATTATCTTCTGAGACATCAAAGACAGAGGTATTTGTGAGTGGGTAGTGGTTTGGGAAAGAGGAAAGTGATTAGTGGAGTGCTACAGGAGATCAGTATTAGGACCAATTTTGTTCATTTTATAAACCAATGATCTGGAAAAAAGAAAAGACCATGCAGTCAAGGGGTAGCACACGCTTTGGTTTCTGTGTTGCAGGGGAGTGGCAGGCCATGAAAAACAAGAGGTCATGCAACCAAATTCAGAAAGGTTTATACAAGATGTACAGACAGAGAAGCAGTTATCAGTTTAGTTAAGAGTATGTAAATCGTGTGGAAAGAGACTAAGGAAAAGCAAGAAAATAAGGATGCACAAAAAGGCTGACAGAAGGATGTTGTGTCACTAGGCAGTGTGGGTTAGGGGAAATATTTAAAATAATTTTAGTAATTTTTAGTGTGTATGAGTTCTGTTGTTTTAATTTCACTTGTTCAGTGAGGAAGTTATTTAAAATTCCATGTGTTTAAAAGCATCTGTAAAAAATAGATTGAAATATTTTCCTAAAATACAGTATCTTTGACTTTCAAGCTGATTTGCATAGACAGAACCTGGGAAAATGGATAAGGAATCCATAAACAGATTCAGGCCTTGTGGCTCATGGGATTGTAATCTTGCATGGAGTCACCAGCCAGATCTAATACAATAGCCCGAGCTCTGTTCTGTTGAACTAACTGTTCAAGCAACTAGATATTGTGGATTTGTTGAGTCGTTGAGAAGTGCGTATTTTCTTGTAATTGCCCAAGCAATGGTAAAATTGTTTCCCAGCCCAAGTCTATTTGACTGTGGTAAGTTCCTAGGTGCAGAATTTCTTTTCCATGCCATACAATAAAGGTAAACTCAACCAGTGCATTATTTTGTAAGGCTTTGCACAGGCAGGGGAAAGTTAAGGATCCGTTAATGCTTGTAGGAAAAAAAGAAAAGCAGCCTGTATTGTTCACTTCAGAAGCGTGAGGACACTTCAACTGGGTCTTGTAATGGTACTCCCAAAGAGTACTTGCCAAATGTTTGCAGAATGGAAACTGCTCTACAGGTCGCTTCCATAATGAATATTGCATTTTCACTTTAAATTAAGGACTAATAACTTTCAGTTATTATACTGTTGAAAAATTTATAGTATATACCATATAAAAATTATATATAGTTACAGGTAACAGACTTATATACTTACAGGTACATATGCATTGTTTGTAGATTATTATTGGTTAATAACTGTGTAAGGAAATGTTATAGAATTGTGGTTGTCATATTCAAAGGAAATATACTCAATTTGTTCCCTGTGTATTTACTAAGCAGCATATTTCAAAGTTCTGGAGCCAACCTAAAACTATAGACTTTACTTAAAAGATTAAACAAGTTGCATGTAACATCTTGGAAATAATTAGAAGGAAGATCCTTAGTAGTTATGTCAACTGTTGTCTCGTACAAAATCATGGGACGGTAAAGAACAGATCATGTTACAAGAGAGGCAGGAACGAAGGAACGGCTCTAAAGGCCGTACGTGATGTAAAATACTGAAATATGGATAACTGTACCAGAATAACTGGAAATTAAGTATTTCTGTATAGAGAACAAAGATAGAAGTGAAGTCTATTATGAAGGAAAAAAAGTAGGAGCAGTAAGAACTATCTTTCTGCGTAGAAATTCCCCATTTAAATAGTCCAAAGCATCCCTGACCTGGTGTTCAGATGAGTAACATGGCGGATCTGTGACATGCAGTATGTTTCCTTAGCCACGGCTATGTGTGTAAATACAATACTCAACTGTCCTAAAAACCTAACAAGACATGCCATAACCGGAGGGGCAGCGTGAGGGCCGCAGGGTGCCGGCGGCGCCCGCCGCGCTCGCTGCCGGCCTCCCGCGGAGTTCCCCCGCGGCGGCTCCTCCCCGCGCCGCCAGGTGGCGCCGCGGGCACGGCCCGGCCGGCGGCAGCCGCGCGGGGCAGGGCGGGCCGGTGTCCGTCCTTCCCGCCCGGGCCCGGGGCGGGGTAATGGCGGCCGCCTCTCTCCTGCCGCCCGCCTCGGCGCTTCCGCGGCTGAAACCGGCGGGAGCGGGAACCGTGGGGCCGCTCGGCATCCCAGGCGCCTGCTTGCTTTTTGCCTTTCAACCTTTCAAAGTCTCACCCAGTGAGCAGGTGCCCGGAGCCCGTGGTTGTGGAGGGCTGGTGGCCTGTGCCACAGCCTGAAGGGCTGCAGAAGGCCTCAGACACGAAAGATAATTTCAGCTAATGTATTTTAAAACGACTACACTCTGACGTTTAAACTGGGAAGTCCTATACATTGTCTGTAATAACATAACTAGTAAATGTGTGCAGCAGGGTCTCCTGCTGCCTGCACAGGGTTCCCCGTGACCAAGGTGCCCGCCTGCATGTGCCTGTTACCGAGTTCTCCATCTGTGCTTCATTTACTGCGTTCAACTGTTTTATTAAGTAAAAGATAAAATACACTCTGAAAACTAATTCAATTTATTATTAATTTTGAAATTTCAGTATTCAGTTTACAAAAGGGCTGAAGGAGGTTCCAGTACCCAAAGTGTGTTTACTTTTTACTTGAATGTTAGTAAAAATGGTAATTGCCAAGAGAGGAAAAATGTCTCTACAATACTTGTTTCAATTAACTAACAGAGCCATCATTAGAGAAACATTAAACTTTAAACTTACGACATTTCTTCACTGAAATAACATCATCTACGAGCCACCGCTCTAATATTTTGCTTTAATCTATGCAAGAGTTTATTATAACTGAAATTTAATTTAAAAAATAAGCTCTAAGCCAAGTACCCTAATAAGAAACTATCATACTACTTGAGGAGATAAAATAAAACTAACGCTGTCTGAAATAAGGACAATTTATACAGAAATCTCTTCCTGACAATTAAGTAATCTCAGTAATTACTCCATGTTTTTCCATTTTTATAAATTTTTCCCCCAAAGCTTTGCTTTTGGCTAACTAATGGGGGATGGGCAATTTGCTTTTTTTAAGCTATTACTAGCACAGAGTCACTTTCTCTCATTTACTCTGCCTTTGATTTTTTCTAATATATTTAACATTTGCATAATTTGTTCAAAATACTTATTTCAACACAGACATTTTTTTATTTAGAAGCTTGAGGTATATATTGATACCTGGAAAGATTGCGGTCTGATCCTTGTCACAAGAAAACTCAAACGTGAAAATTAATCTCATGCTTTAGAGAATATTGGAAATTTGATCATGAGAATTACTGCTTATTCAGTTGTGTTAATTCCTTTTTAAATCAGTATGAAGAAAAAATGCCTTAATTATTAACATAGTTAAGGTTTTTAGGAAATGAGAAAATTATTAGCTCACATTTACTTTATATGGCATGTCTGTCATACTGAATAAACAAGAATCCACAGAACTAAATAGGAATAAATGAAATTGCTGTAGTCTGTGAGTCCCAGTGCCAATGTTCAAAGCCTTCACAATTTACTTCTCTTAATTAGTGTTACTGAATATTGACTGGTAATGAAGCGTGCATCTTCTTGCAGGTTAGAATGTCATGACGATTCATTTCATCTTCGTCCAAATAATGGTGCATTTTGGTTTTGGTGATATCTGGCCTCTGAGACCAATAAATGCCTTTCCTAGTGGATGGATGTTTTATGTGAGACCGGAGTGTCTCTCCTTGTGTTGTAGAAATCTGGAGTTATGTAGTATTATCAAAGAAAAACAGAAAAGTATATATTTCCCGCAGAGGCATGTAAAGGTTTGTAATTGTGTTCATCTTTTTTTATATTTCTTCTTCACCTTTTCAGCGCTATAAACTGTGATGGCCTTCTTTCAGCAAAGGTTGAAGGGATCTGATTCATTTTTAAAGTGTTTTATTTCTTATGTCCTATCGGAGCAGGGAATCAAATGGGGCTGTTTTAGGAATATTTTTCCTAGTGGCATTCTTTGCCTTTGGACTCCTCCTGAGATGAGTGGGCTTGATGAATTGAAGAATGGGGTCCTAGTCCTGTATGACTGAAGGCAATGAGAATCCTGATTACCCCGATTATGTGTATGAGTGGATTCAGCAGGGATCTCCTGAAGGAGGAAAGTTAAGCTATAGAGTGTCTCTAGTTGAAATATATAGCATCTTAAAAATATAATTCTGTAAAGGTATTCCTCAACTTGACCAACATGCAGCATCTTTAATTTCTGCTTTAATATCTGCTTTTAAAAAGACATGCACTTTAAGCTCACTCCTGTGAGTAGGCCTTTGGGAGTGTGAAACAACCTGCAAGTTTCAGAAGAGATGCATATCCATGTCAGTCATTGCATAGTTTGTGTAATGCTAGGTCAGGCAATATTAATATGAAATTCCTATTTTTTTTGAAAGGAGAACCCGTTGTACTAGACTATAGGTAAACTTCGTTGTAGAAGATATTCTGAATAGTTTACAATACACAGTGAAACTTCTGTGAGGAAAAGGTATCATCCCCAAGTGATGTCTGTTGGTTTAAGTCATGATCTGCTAATGCAGGTATTTTGGTTCAGTTATGCTGAACTCACATTTACCTTTTTTGTTGCTTTCACTGTTGTCGCCTTTTCTCTGCTGGCTTTGAGGATATGCTACGTACACTGTTGTAATTTTTATACGCCAGGCCTTCTCTTTTCTCCAGTCACTTTTCCCATTGCTGTCATGCCCAGTCTTGCTGTATGGCCAGAGCCTGCCTATCAGCTTGGCTCAGCACTAGGGACTGCTTGGGAAGTGGACCAGGATCCTGTTTCTAGACTTCTTGATCCAAAGTCATGTTCTTCATGCTTTCTTGAAAATGTTTAGTAGCTGAAGGTTGCTGTAAATTATAACAGTGGAAGATAAATGTACTGGATCTCATCTGTCATGCCACTTCTCTGTTCCCACCATCCTTCTTCCTCCCCCTAAATATGGGAGCTCCAGTAATGTCAATGTTGTGCCAACAGACAGTACCCTTATAACAAGGGAACACCTTTCTGGCCATTTTACGTCCCCACTGAAACTCCAAGCACTTGTACCAGCTTGGAGAGGCAAAGAATCCATGGCCAATTTGAGGTGACTTTGGTTTTCCTTTTGACATATTGCTCTTATTTTTTCTCACATATTTCCTTTTTAAGATGGGGAAGGAAAAAAGCTGTCTACCTGTGTGTTCAAATTCTGTTAAGAGTGTCACATTGGGGGACAATTACTAAAATAGAGAAATTCTTTGAGAGAAATGTGCTGGGGTTAATAAATACCTGAATAGACATCTTTATAATGGATTATCCATGAAAGTATGAGAGAGATGAAAGTGGCAGGATTTCACTGTGATTCTTTTGAGTTAGATATGTTTGCATTTATTATTTGAGTAACTTGAGGCGTTATGTACGTGAGTAACAAGACAAATGTAATTTGCCCACTTCTTCCAATCATTATTGTGTTTATGTCTGCCAGTTTAGCTAGTTCGGATTTTGCTCAGTTTTAATATGTACAATGTGTTTTGTTTTAATTTGCTGTAATCTATAACTTGCAGATGAATTATTTTATTTGTCCTTGTGAAATAAAGCAGGAAAGTGTGTTTTGACAAATAAAACCTGTGAGCTAAAGCCATACAGTACCGATGTACATGTGTTATCTGGCAAGGTACGTGTGCTGTCTTTCACTGGTATCTTACGAAATGTTGGGCAAAACACAGTAGTTAGTGATTTCAAGAAAAATCCCAACAATCTGCATGGCCCTGCTTTCATATCCACCTTGAGATATCTGGAGCTGTGTCTTTGGTTTGTCATATATTCGCAGCCCCCCAGATACAAACTGAAATAGGATTTCAGGATGTGGAAATGGAGTTTGGTTTAAAATCAATTAGCAGCTGTTTTCTTTGTTGTCTTTGCTATTTCCTTTTTTCCTATTCTAAATCATAATTTGTGTACTATCAGGCCAACACTGTTAAGAGGAATGGTTTAGACACTTTATTAGCTAGGAGATGCTATTGATTTTGTTTTTCTTTAAAATGTTTAGCTCTCTGCATTCAGGTTTCTCATTGACAATAAGATCTATATGCTCCGCAGCGTTGCCACATAAGAGCTTGGCAAAACAATTGTTTTGTAACTGTTGCAAGAACTGTGGAAAAATAAATGTTTATTACAGAGTGAGGCAATAGTATTATTCATATTGTAGTCATATGAGGCAATGCAATTTTCTGATTTTGATGAAGACTTATGGAGTCTAAAAATAACTCATCCCCAGTACAGAAGAATATGTGAAAATATACAGTCTATCCCTTAAATCCATAGCATTAAGTTAAATTAATAGAAGAACTTGTACAGTACGTGATTGAATCCATGAGGGATATAGTGTGATATTGTATATTTGCCTAAAAGCTCACTCTGACAGCAAAAACAATGTACCACAGTATGTTTCTTTCTTATCTAATGGAAAGAATAACACACAGAGGCTCAATTCTTGTAATGAAAACCCCCACATTAATTTTATTTTTTGATGTGTCATTGTAATTCAAGAGATGTTTTTAATCTCAGGATTGCTAGGGCACAATAAACCATTTAAAAAGTATTTGGCAAAGATCCCTGTGCTTAGCAACAGCTCCTTTCATTTAAAACTGTTTTTTTGAACCAAGCTATTCAAAGCTTTGTTCCACTTATTAAAATAAAGTATCTTACTTCAAACAAGTATTTCAGAGAATATAATCAAGAGGACAGCATTCAAATACAATGCAGAGAAAACATAAAAGGTAGCAGCATGAAAAACTCAAATACTTTGTATATGTTTCCTTGTTTTTCATTAAGAAAAAGTGTATAAAAATATACTCATGGTTTTATTTTTCTTTGTGCCATTATAGGGTATTTAATACTCCATTTCTTACCATGTTCTGAAATTCATTACTAGATTTAAAGTAAAATTAGCTGTGAAGTATTTTAGTGAATGAGATATTGCATTAAAGTGGTGTATTTTGTAGTCATCTAGGTGATATAAAACAGCAACAGAGAAACTAAATATAGAATAATGTCTATTCATTTTGCTGCTGGCTTTGTACTCTTATGTGAACTTCAGTGTTAATATATATCACAGTATAACTGTGAAAGCTCTGCTTTCCAATGAGGTATACTTGTTCAGCTTCAACTTCGTTATATAAGTTTACATTGACAATTTATTTCAGATTTTCATGAATATCATTTTCACTTTGTTTTAGTTCTGCCTTAATTTTGTTTGCTTTTTATATCAAAAGCATAGCCAAGATAATAATGGCTCCAGTAACAATGCAAATGCAGTTTCCCTTCGTAAGTGAATGGATGTGGTTCATTCTTCAGCAGTTCCTATTTCACCTGCATACCTCAGAAAATAAGGAAGGATGCATCATGCAAGCATCCTTTTCTGTGAAGAGGATCTGAAGTACAATTTTACAGGATGCCAGGTGCTTTTTAGAGAGTCCTAGGAGTCCTCAGTTCTTTCTGAAGTTAAGAGAGGTTGAAGTGAGTATTAGAGAGGGCTGAGCATAAAGCATAATTCTGTTTTGCAGAAGATTTTGCTATTTTAAAGTTTTGTTTTGTTTAGAAATGAGAACCCCAGACTTGAAAATTCCCGGTCAAGAGAAGGCCCTGGATCTGTAGCTCTGGCTCTAGCTCTGACCTGCTTCCTCAGGCTGTGGTTCCTAGGGTTACAAGCGCAGCCAACAAACCTTCTACCCTGCCACATGGGTTCACAGGAAACTATCTCGACCATCCTAGATGTAACTGGTAAAGTGTTCATGGTCCACCAGAGGTTTGGTGATAAATACCTGGAAAGGAGCTTTGAATAATGGTAAATCTGTATAGATAATGCTGTATAACTTTTTCAGGATGGCCTGTAACATCAGTGCAATTTTTAATCTCCCATTGTGTGGGCAGAAAAATGGTTATTTCCAAGATGTTAAAAAGCTAATCTATTCTGTTAAGCTTTTGTATCTTGCATAGATATAGCTTCTTTCTTTTTTTTTTTCTTTTAATTTTACAAACCAAGTTGGGAGCCTTGACATTTATTGGGCCCCCATATTTTTCATTTATATTCTCTCTAGTCTTCACCATCTGTTATGACAGTAAATAAGTTTCAAATAAGCCATATCTTCCTCAGCATGAGTTGCTTTTGCTGCAAAAAAAAAAAAATTAAAGTTGCAGTTGGATGTGATATTTGAAGTCACAGCTTGTCTTCAAATATTTAGTAGCGTATTCCTGTGCCAAGGGATATCAATCTGCCATTCGCCTTGCTTACAGTATAATAAAGATTATCCATTCCCTTCTTTCATAGATATGTCAAGGCCTTTAATTACTATAGTTCAGGAAGTAGCTCTTTCCACAGGCTTTTTCCATTTTGCTTTGACTTAATATGGTTCCTTCTTATCTTTTTGCACATTAAATTCCAAAAGGAGGATATAGTGTCTGACTTCGGTGGATGAACTGTGATCTTCCCTTACAAGTAAATTCCTTGACTATAACAACAGCCACCTTTGTTGTTGTAAACTTCGTTAGTGGTTGGTGGGTATTTCAGATGTTGGTACACAACCTTAAGAAGTTCGGCAGAGAACTTTTTTTTTTCCCCTATGCTATACATAGGCATGGGGGTAAATTTGAGGAGCCACGTATAGTTTATTTTTTATCTTTATCTTTTTATCTTTATTTTATGCCATGGAAGTACACTCCAGTGAGAAGGGATGTGACTCGGAAGTCAGCTTTGTACAGGCATCCCACTTTGCTTTCAGATCTTTCCAAATTTGTCTGTTTCCTTGATTATGAATATTGTGTCAYATGGAGGCATTTTCTTTGTCCTTTGAGGATAGTGGTGTAAAATCACGGGTGTTTTTTATTGATTGTCTAGTAAACTGCAACAAATGTTTCCTTGAAACTTTCCCAAAGTAGCTCCGCTAACAAGGAAATGCCCCAAACTGAAAGTATTGCTAGAACAGTAAACATTAATGTTTCTCGTGGACTGTATTTTTTACATTCTTTTAAACTGTTCAACAGGTAATCTGTAGCCCATGAGCTTCCCAGATGTGTTAGCAGGTATCCTATGATAAATCAGTAGTCATAATTGCTCCTTCTCCCTTCCATCCCTAACATGTAATATTCTGTGGTTCCAACCATCCCCATACCAAAGTATCTTTTTTGCATCCTCCTTTGATACTTCTGAAGGCTGTAAATATATTTAGCTGGTAAATTTTAAAATCTGCTTCTTTCATCAGTACCAATTGGTACTTTCAGAATGGCATCAAAGAGGATATTATCATTGAGCATCAGCTTTGCAAAACAAAAGGAGTTGAGGTTGACTGCAGTGTGATTTATGTGAAAAGACTCAGGCAGCTTCTGCAATAGCTACAACATTCATTATGCAAAGGTACTTTTGAGTAAAGAAAGAGGTTTTATAGCATTAAAATAAAGTCTGTGTTACAGTCAAAACTGATGCACAATTAAGATTAACCCTTTTGTTTGTAAGAGGATTTCACTATCATTTTGATATTCATAAGCTTCTTACTATAACAATAAAGCTTTTATTTTTATGTATGCAATTGTTTTTCCTTTTCACCTGTAAATAGAGTAATTGCACTTTTTTATGATTTTCCAGTATTAGATTAATTTTATAGCATGTTCTGAAATTTCATTCTCTTTCAGCATCAATCCTTGTTTTCTTTTTATTACAGAATTATACTTACAAATAACATCATTTCATAACAATAAACATAAAAATATAATGCAATATAGCAGTTACAGGTTTATAGAGTAAACATTTCATTTGAAAGAAAATTCCACTAGCTTATGCTATTATTTCACAAAAGCGGCAAGGTCAGAAGCTCTGAGGGTTAATAACAAAGCCATTTATATCCTAAGATGGCGGGACAAATATTCAGGGATCAGTGACAACACTTGTGAGAAAACATAGAAAGAGGATATCTTGTCTACAGTTTATCTTTTTTGGAGAAGGGGTCTTGGATAAAACACTGATTTTCAATTTAGAGTTAGTGTACAATGTAGGGTAAATTATATCAAAGCCAAATGATATTCCACAGAATTCAATTTCTTTCACCTTACATTGCTGAGTGCCAGGTGTTTCAAAAGAGAATTAAAAATCTCCCCACACTACTTTTGCAGACTAAGCACACTTCTAGATGGCGTAGAAAGATGACAAATATGAAACCAGATGATTAGTGCAAAGCAGGCACTGTTTAAGAAAAATATTTTTTCCTTAGAAAAAGAATTAGGAGAATTTTCAAAGGTGCAGAATGGAATTTATGATCAAAGTGTGAAAAGAAGAAATAGACAGCAATCAGGAGATTCATAGGGAATTTGGAGCAGGGAAGGGTTTTGCCTTGGATGAGGACATCTATGTGATCTCCTGATCACTTACCAAATGCTCTGCTCACTTAATACAGATTTGCTTACCGTAAAACACTGTGCTGGACCAGGATCTTTCCCTGGCTTTCTTTTACAGCAGTAGTAAAATTAAATTAGAAATATCTTGGAATTATATCAATATCAAAAGGAGACTTTACAATTAGAAAAATGTTTTGGACTAAGAGGACAATTTTCTGACAGTTAAATGTCATTTTTATTCTGTTACTTTTCAATGTAAAAATGCACTTAAATTTATGCTAAAGAAGTTTTAGAATGATACAGTCTTGAATCCTAAGGGAGGAGTTTTGTCTCATGGTGAGAGCAAAGTCAAGACACTGTTTTCAAGACCATTAAACATCTCTGCACAATGCTGCTATTTTCCCATGTGGAGTGGCTTGCCCGGAGGTCCCTGCCACATCCTGTAGATATGTCTCTCTAATGCTCAGCTAAAGGACTTCCATTTTCTTAAGATAGCATTTAATTTTTTGAAGATCCTTCTTTAGAAACCCAAGAATTGTTTGCAAGTCTCGTAAGTCAGAGCCTTCCAAGATTTTTTTATTATTTTCTTCATTTTTTTAAGTCATATGCTTTAAAGAAATGCTGTATGAATTAGGTGAATTTTCTTCACACTGTTTTTGCAAAGTAATGTTTGTTGACTCTTATTTCCTTATTACCAATATTTACAAGTAATGTCTTTAATTATGTACCACAGAATATATCTGACTATAATTCCCAGCTCCTCTTCCCATTTCCTGTTCGTTTCTAGGCAATGTATGTTGATTGTCAGGTTTTCAGTACTTTGTTCTTTTTCAGTCCTCTAAGATACCATTACTTGTCCTGAGATTCTGTGAACAGTTTAACCAGCTGGCAGATTATCAGGTCCCAGTAATTTGAAAAGGTCTAGCTCAATGAGTGCTTTCTGACCTGTTATTTCTCCATTCTAGGCTGAGATTTCACCTCTTTCTTGTTAATATTTGTGATAGTCACCTACATGATTTGCCTTTGTGTGAAGGTAGGCACACGTGTTGAAAACTTCAGCCTGCACATTGTCATTTGTTGATAATGCCATTGAATATCAAACTACTGAACCACATTTTTCCTACTGTTGATGTGCTTACAGCATGACTTCTTGTTTTTTGCTTTAATAACTTTAATGTTTCTTGGAGATTAATCCCATGTTAGTCTTTTATGCATTCCCTTAGCCATCTGACCTCATTTCTGCTTTCTGTGTGCTTCTCTCTTCTATGTGAGATCAGTGAGTAATTCACATTTAGTGAATTCATCATTTCATCTGCCTGCTTAAAATCCATGGATTTTATTTTGCTGGTTTTCTTTTCTTTCTTTTTTAAGGGGCTGAACTTTCTCATCTCATTCAGCCTACCTTAACCCTCCCATTCTCAGCAAGTTTCTCTCTACAAACAATAAGAGCATTTCTTGTAGCTATCTCCTTCAGTTGCAAAAGCTGTCATTGATGCTTTCTAAGAATTTGTAGGCCAATTTGTATTTTATTTCTTTTACAAAACATGCAAGTACGTAAAATCTCCCTGTTTTGGCAAACTCGTTTTTAGTGATTCTACCAGTATCTCACAAAAAAGCCTCATCCACCTAATTTTCTTGATCTGGTATTCTGTAGTAGGTAGTCAACATGACAAATGCATATGTTCTTTATCGTTTTATGTCATCTTGCTCTTTGCATTGCTGATCTTGAAGCAAATATACAAAGTGTTGTTTTCTAACATAGAAAAATGATGCAAAAGAGGCCAGTTCGGGCAAAACTCTAGAGTGCTATCCTTCAAAGTCGAACTCTTGGAGGCTTAATTCAGCTGTAGGAGCAGAGAGGGCAACCTTATAATATTTGCCCTTTGAAATGCTATCTTTCAGAGGTGACCTTTAAGCTAACTTGGGAGTCTGACAACCTGGGTCCTCAGCACAAGATCCTTTTCACTGTCAGCCTCTCACAGTTGATACCTTCTCTGCCTTTGTTCAAAATAGTATCTCCTTCTGATTTTACCTGCCTTGCTTCATAACTCTGTCATAACATGACTCATGCTGTCATTCAAGTCAAATAGAGTTAGTGGACTGTTCCCTTTGCTTTCCAGAGACTTCTTTGAGTTTATAATTCTGTTGTGTTCTTTACAGACCTTATTTCTTCTAGGTTAAATAATCTTCTCTCCAGTAACAAAACCATTCAAGAACGTTGTAGTGCTCTGGGAAGATTCATAGTCCTGCAGCACTGCACACTCATTTTGGAACTTAAGCAAACATTAACCATGAAGTTAATCAGGAAAGAGCTCAAACACACTCCTGGCCTGGCAGGGGTAAAATAAGAATGTGACAGCGTACAAAATTAGGGAAAACTGTATTAAATCACGTGGATGGTTTCCAAGAACAGAAGAGTCCACATGATTACCAAATCAGCCATTGCCATCTTTAGCCATGACCATTGTGTAGGTTTGCTCATGCTTGTCCAGGCTGTGACTAATGCAGGTGTTTCTAATAGCAGCTTTTAAGAATTCTTGCATCTGTTTACATAGCTTTTGGAGTTCTGAACCAAAGTTATGCATTTTAATAAATGAGCTACAAAACTTAGAAGGCAGATTCATATGAATGAAGTTGAAAATTCAGTAAGACTTTTTGTAATAGATCAGATCTGTATTATGAATTTCAGTAGTTATTTTTAGTTTCTTTAAAAATGTTGAAAACTATTCTGGGTTTGGTTCATCATAGTCACATCCACACCGTTCCTAAGGGCTAACTGATTAAAAACTCCTCTTGCTGAAGAATCCTGCGTGAGCCCACACCTTAATCCCTGAAGACACTTCCGTAGTGCATCAGATGTGCGCGCTGCATGTGAGATGGAGTGGTCTAGGGCATAATGCCTGTCCCTGCAACTCTTGCAGCCTGCCTGACACGGCCTTTCTAGCACTCTGCTTTCCTTGATTCATCTGCACTGTGCAAAAGCCGTGACCTGAGATGTGTCCCTAGTTCATGGGAGCTTGTACATCTTTATCAACAAGACAATCACAGAAGGGAGGGCCTAAAAAGCCCTGTGGGATTTTCAGCTTTGGCTTCTGCATTTTTCCACTGCATTACTAGGGCCTGTCAGCACTTTGTTCCTGATTAGTTGGGCAGCTAACAGAATACCACTGCTATCTCTGTACTTCTCCATACTTTTCTGTACTGTATTGTGTTCTTGCCTTGTCAGCGTGTTTTATCTGTACAATTGTTTCTTTGGTTGAATTCAGTATGTTTGTTTTTCTAAATGACAGCAAAACTGGTATTTTGGTGGACTTCCATATTACTCCATCAATCACTGGAAGAGGATGTTGACACAGTGTTAGGGGTTTTTTTTAAGTAAAACCGGGCTGGTTTTATTACTTTGTTGTGTGCTGTTTCCCACTGTTCCCATTGGACTGGGAAAACTGAGATTTCATAGGCCTAATCTTCTCAGCTAATGTTACGAGCTAAAGCTAAGTAGCATTTGTTGGAAAACAAGAAGTTCATTTTGTGTTCAGCTCATTCTTCTGTTTGGCATAGATGTAACAGATACCGTGCATGAACTGAAACTGTTTTGGGTTTGTTTTTTTTTCCAACTCAAGTTCTATTTAGATTATTGCTAGTTAACTGTATTTCAAAGATTATGTTTTGTTTTTTTTTTCATGAGAAGACAGGTAAATTTTTGACTAGGCATCTATAGTTGAAATAGTGTCAAGTAATACAAAGAACAAATATGTAAGAGTTCTGCAAGATGATATGAAGGGAGGAGGTAACAGGAGAGAGAAACAGAGAATTTAAAAAAGATCAGAACAGAAAGAACCTCTGGTTTGGCCAGGATTAGGTCTCTGACCATCAGATACGAATTAATTTGTTAGATGGATTAAAGGCAATGTGAAGGCTGAAAGGCAAATGGGTAAGATGAAGTCATAACACTGTTCTCTGGAAGTTAGTTACACTACTGTAACGTGCTGGAGAAGGGCAGCAAGTTTATAAACGAAAATGTGGTTGAGGGGTTGTAATTAGTAGTACTAGCAGTATTTAAAGAAAAGGAGTTACAATGTATGTGTTGTTACTGTTTTGGGAAAGAAGGAAAGCTGCTAGAGGAGAGGATTGCTGGGTATGTGAGACTGTGGATGAAGACTGAAGGAAAGCGGGCAGTTGCAGATTGACACATTCACAGTAACTGTAGATTCCCTGCAGGGTCAAAGACTAATAAATAGGAAAGGAGAATACATGAAGAAATAGGTGCTATCACTGGGCTGTGGCTGATTCATGTTTGCAAAAATTGTCTGTTTTGCAGAGAATTTGAAGTGCTGCAGGGTTTGAATAATATGTTATTATGTAGAAGAAAGATGAGACAAGATTTCTGTGTAGGAAATCCAGATGAAGAAAACAGAGATACTGAGTACATAGTGCAGATGATGTAAGCAAGACCACAAGCTTAGTGGAGAGGAAAAACCTGATATTTGGATGTTCTTCAGATATGCTCCTGAACGCACAGGAAGGAACTCTACATATTCTATATATACCATTAATGAGTGTGAGTTTTGTATGATGTATCCTTATTTATAGCTTTATGAAGTAGACTTCCTAGTCTTTTCAAATTCTCCTCAGGTAAGAATTTTTAAATGCTCCTAAAATTTTTCACATCATCTTTCTGAGACCATTACTACAGATAAAAGCAGAACTTTTTTATGAAATAGCATACACTTTTCAGCACTATAGTTTCATCTTTCTCCTGCATCATTCTGTAATAATATTTATTTCTTGATTACACCTGTGCACTGAATACAGCTGCTTTGGATCTGCCTAGTGAGAAGTTTAATTCCCTTGATACAGCTGATAACATTAATTTAGAATTCTGTAAAGACTGAGTGGGATTTGCTTTTTCTTATGAAAATATGGTAACTAGCTAAAATAGTATTTTTGATACAAGTGTTACTACATTTATAATGTAATGTGTTTTATATGCCTTAACACCAAACCTTGAAGTACTCTGTTCATTCTTTGCCATGAACACTGACCGCTTCTACCAAACGTTTCCAGCTCCTTAGATAGTGTTGATATTTTTGAAGAAACTTTCCCTCTCATTCGTGATTTTCTTTAATAAATGCTGTTGAAAAACTAACAACTTTTTTTTAAACCCTATATAACTATTATAATCCATACAATTGTCCTAACAACTGAAATTGAAAAAAATCAATAAAATTTGTGAATTTTTCATAAGAGTGCATTGTCCAGTGATAGGTATCTAAAAGATCTGACTTTATTAGTATACAAACAGATTTGGTAGTTACAGACCCCTGGTTATGGAAAGCTCAGATGTCTCTGTTCCTTCACAAGCCCAGGGGCTGGAGTGGAAGCCACGAACTGCTGTGGAAACACACTGTGGCGTACAGTTTTGGGTAGAGTTTGTGCCCTGCGATCCGTATGGTGTTCCACGCACATAGCCAACTTACTCGGCCGTTGTGAAGAACGTGGGGGGACTACACGTACTGAACAAAGATTATTCTTCATGAGTAATTTTCTTGCCTGTCGTTTTTTGGATAAGAAGCAATTTTTAAAATGTGTTGTCAGAAATCCATCCCTTATGCAATAAAAAACTCAAAAGCTGTGCCTGATGACATACAAGATGTCCAGATCTGCATTGGCTCCTTCTCTGCAATCTGTTTACAAAAGTTAAAAAATGCAGCAGAATGAGTTGGTTTCTAAAGGTGCTTTTTGAATGCTAAATCATATCTGCAAAACTGAAACACTAAAATTTTTTTTGTTTCACGATACAAGAGTCTTCTGAAATAAGTTTTAATTTTAATTGAAACGTAAGATTAACACAAATAGAAGAATAATTTACATACAGAGTCCATTTTTCCATCTCTCAGTAGAAAGAATTCTATGAATTGAGGAAATAATATATTTATTTGTGGTTCCTATGGCAGTTTGTAGTATTTGCCAAAAAAAAAAAAAAATTGAAAATTACATGTGCAATTATTATTATCTTTTCCAGTAGTATTCATATTAAACTGTCATGTGGAATTTTTTATCTAATCAAAATCCCTATCAAAAGACTTTTGTATTTACCAAAATACTAATTACTGATAGATTTTGAATTTTAAAAATGCTTATTCCAGATATTTCCAAGTTGTATTTT
This sequence comes from Phoebastria nigripes, assembly GCA_035582835.1. Lineage (NCBI taxonomy): Eukaryota > Metazoa > Chordata > Aves > Procellariiformes > Diomedeidae > Phoebastria > Phoebastria nigripes. The sequence goes on along the minus strand of JAYKAV010002109.1, from coordinate 3,227,469 downwards.
GATCCTGAGTGAGTAATCTGTTTTTTAGAGATGTGGTGTGCCTCATTTGCCATTGATTTAATGTGAGCTAAAAGGCTTAGCATATCTGAAAACTAATTCAATGATTTTATGCTTCTCTTGAGATCTCTTTAAGCCTGCAGGGAGCTGGAAATTCCCAAATAGTTGTTAGGAAATACTGCAAAAGAAATAACTTCTTCTGTCTCGGGTTTGCAGAAATTCCAATTAATAGGTTGTATAGAGTCTTATATATCCACTCCTCCTAACCACTATTAACTGTTCTAGTTTTGTTAGCATGGCTATAAATTTCTGGAACTATATGGCAGCTGAGCTCACTCCATTATTTTTAGTGGGTTTTAGCAGTTTCCCTTTGAAGAACAGTCCTCCTCATTTCCCTCCAACATCCTACATGGCTAACATTCGGGGACCAAAAGACCATGCATCCACCAGGATATGTGGCACATGAAACCTCGCAGGGTTAACTCCTTGAGATTTCTCAGGGAAACAGCTGCTGATCTGCTATGCTTGTTGCCTGTCATGCTGATTAATAGTGCCTTGGTATTTCCTTAAATGTCCCTCGCTGTCTGTGTTTTAGTGTAGTCACAGTTGGAATCAGAGCTCACTTACTGCTTCTGTTTTCTGTTTGTCAGCACAGAGAGCCTCCTCTGCACCCGGTGCTTATGAGCTGCACCAGTACAAGTAAAATAATAGTAATTCTGGTTACCTAGCAGTGTTAAACAATTACCAAAATTTTTTAAAGATTTTAAGCGTGGACTGAAACAAGTTTAAGAGTTCCTAAGATTTTCTGTTCTGTTTCAATTTCTTGTCCAAAGTGAGTGTTTTGCAGGCAAACTTTAAGCTTCTGAAAAATGCCTTTAGTTGCAGTATACTCTAGCCAGCCCCTTCTGGTGGGCAAACTAGCGTCTGCCCATGGGCTCTGCTTCTCTGTGTGACTCTGTCAGTTGTCCCCAAGTTCATACTAGTATTGCTTGGTTGCAGTCTGTAGCACTGTGTCACAGGAAAAACATGCTCTAAATTTCTTTCTCATTATTTGTTATATTTGTGTCCACCTCTGAGCCATAAAGGAAAATTGTCTTTATTATCTAAGTAGTAATGCAATTACTGGTCTGTGAGGGGTTTTTGTTTGTTTGTTTGGGTTTCTTTAAAATGTTGCATGACATAGTGCTATTAGCGTTTTTATGGAGTAATGATGATTAAAGAGGAAACTGCATTCCAGTGGCAGGTCACCTCTAGGTTAAAAGAGGAAAAAAATATGCATTCTCTGTCTTGATTGTCTACCATGGAAGCAATGGTACCTAAATGTTCATGTCAAGCATTTTGTACTGAGTAGTAATCTAAAATATACCTGATACAAGACACAGCCTAAAAAGTAAATAGCAGGGTAAAATGCAAAATTATTTACACAAAGATAAAAGTATATGTGGAGGTAAATAAGTTATAGACCACGGGCTATAGACAAGTATAAATTCTTCGTCCTGCTTGAGCCTTAAAGTTTACGTTATTACATCTGCCAATATTCATGTGCAACTATCACAATTTCGTGAGCTTTATGATATCTAGACAAGTTTCACAATAAATGACATATGAGTCAGTAATACATTTTTATTCTGTAAGCAATTGCCATATATTTTCACCATGGTCTTCCACAAGCGTATATAAATGCTAACACAGGGGCCAACACAGTATTGACATGCTGAGAAGCAGGATGATTTTTTTTTTTAAGGTAGATAACCTTTCTAATGTTTCAGTGAAGCTGCCTAGAGAATAATATCAGTATGAAATTATCATTTCTACATATCTGGCATTGTATAATTTAATGCTGTCTTCTCTTGACACACGTAAAGTACATACATAGTAATGGCAAAGGTTACCTGTGTGATCCAATCTATTGAAAAAAATAATTGCTATTTTGCTCCTTTAGCCCAGGATGCTCTTGCTGGTTTGTGAATTTTGCTCCTTTAGCCCAGGATGCTCTTGCTAGTTTGTGAATGTCCACACTTTTCCTTGTCATTAATGAAAATATTCAAAAAGCTAAAAACAATTATATTAGTCTCATTAATCATAGAATCATAGAATAGTTTGGGTTGGAAGGGACCTTTAAAGGTCATCTAGTCCAAACCCCTGCCGTGGCCAGGGACATCTTCAACTAGGTCTGAGTCAACAACTTCTGAGGTCGCTCAGAGCCTTGTCCAGCCTGACCTTGGACATTTCCAGGGATGGGGCGTCTACCACCTCTCTGGGCAACCTGTGCCAGTGTGTCACCACCCTCAGCGTAAAAAATTTCTTCCTTATATCTAGTCTAAATCTACCCTCTTTTAGTTTAAAGCCGTTCCCCCTTGTCCTGTTGCAACAGGCCCTGCTAAAATATTTGCTGCCATCTTTCTTATAAACCCCCTTTAAGTACTGATAGGCTGCAATAAGGTCTCCCCGGAGCCTTCTCTTCTCTAGGCTGAACAACCCCAACTCGCTCAGCCTTTCTTCATAGGAGAGGTGTTCCATCCCCCTGATCGTTTTTGTGATCCTCCTCTGGACCCGCTCCAACAGGTCCATGTCTGTCTTGTGCTGAGGACTCCAGAGCTGAACGCAGTACTGCAGGTGGGGTCTCACCAGAGCGGARTAGAGGGGCAGAATCACCTCCCTCGACCTGCTGGCCATGCTTCTTTTGATGCAGCCCAGGCTATGGTTGGCCTTAAAGGTCAACCTTTCAATCTACTTGTCAACCTTTCAATCTACTTGAAAGGTAGCTTTCAAGTTCTGGCCATGTGGACTGAATTAAGGAGGAGTATTTTTGTACTTCTGGACCAGAAAGGAAATGAATTATACTTGATTGGGCACTAAAATGATCTTCTGAGAGCAGTATTAGGCTGAAAATACAAAGATCATGAATAACATTTCAGAGGAAAAAGAACCTCATTTCAGGTGGTAGAGGGTTGATTTTGTCCGTACCAGAAGAAACCTCCATTTTAAAGGTGAAATACCATGAAATGCTTTACTCTCTTCTGAGGATGCAAAAGCTTGAATTCTCACAGATCTAGTTTAGATTCATCACATGTTCTGATGGTTGTCTGAATCGAATTCCTCCAAAAATGCAGGTGTGAACTTGAAAAAAGAGCTTCTATGCAAAATGTGCAGTGTTTGGTGTTAGAAATGAGTTCAAGGAGCCTGTCTCTCAGCCTTCTATAATTTTCATCTCCATCTGGGCCTACAGGGGCAGCTCCATTGATTCAGTAGAATTATGCCTTTTTGAGTTGTTATTTATTTGATGGAGCATTAGTATGTATCTGATTGAAAAAATATGTATCAGCTAATTCTGTTTGACGAATGAGTAAGGAAAGACTCTTGTGAATTTTTAATATACCTGAAATATCTGGTGCATCTGTATCCTCGTGAATGAGAATATTCTAGTTTTGAGGAAGATAACATTTGTAGCAACTTCATTTCTGTTTTATACAATATTACCTTCTCCAGAAGCAATATTACTAAAAAAAAAAAGGTAATTTAGCTGCACTAATATTTAGTTCTTTTCAGCTCTAAATGTTTCATTTCTTAAACTGAAATGTCATTTCTTAGAAGAAATTTAAACAAACTAAAATTGATATTTACAAAAATAACCACCCTGATTAGATTAAAATCAGAATGTCTCAATTTGCCTGTGGAAACATATTAATGTAATGGATTCTTTTCTGAATTGGATGACAGACAGATTGATGTGTCAACAGAGAAAAGAGTTATAACCATCAATGTGTCTCTCATTGTTTGACAGTGATTTACTACTGTCCAACAAGTCTGTTAGCTTAACTTTCAAATTGAGTTATTCACAGAGTGCATTACACTACAAGCGTTTTTTGCTGTGATACACAGACCAGTAATGTGGCCTCTCAAGACTGCTCCAACAGAGCTATCGCACCCTGAAAGACATTATCAGACAGCCCCCCTGCTTGTGCAGGGTACCGTAAAGTCACTGACTCACCATCAGTCACACATGCAGCTCTTCTGTAGGAGAGGGTCTGTAACTGAGTTTTTAGTTTTGGAGTTCAAGAAGAGTATCTTTTTTGGAAACTCAAAGCTGCGTTTTCTTTTTTATGCTTTCTTTTTTTAGGCCTGAAAAGGCACTTTTTCATCTTAAATGGAAAATTCTAATGAATAACCGAATTCTGTAAAAACAGAAAATGACTAATATGTGCACGATCAAGGCATCTGTGATCTTGGAGATGTAACATCTACACAGTATTTAACTAATGGGTAGCTCAAGATTGGAAATAGTGTTAGTACAATTTTAGAACTTATCATCTAAATATAAATATAAATTCCTATGTTCTTAGATCCAAAAGTTTAGCTAAGGCAATGGAAAGCCTTGAGATCCTCAGTCCTCACTGAATCAGCTGAGAAAATCCTTTTTCCTTTCAGCTGTTTCAGAGTCATAACATTCATTTTTCACTGTGTTATCACTGGATTTTCAGAATTTATTGCAGCAGAATATTCTTGTTTACCATTGATAATTGTTGTATTTTTAAATGTCTGTACCTTTATTTATGATCTGATAAACCAACTTTGCTGTTGATTTTAATACAAAGAGAATCAGGTCCTTCATAAATGATTAGCTTAATTATCCATTCATTCACCTTTGTCACTCTTACTAAAATAGTTTGCAAGCAATGTAGGCTGCGCTAAAAAGTAAAGATTGGAATCTATATAGCACTCATCAGAATAGGAAGATGCTTGTCTTCATTCCTGGTGTAACAATGAAATGGTGAAGTGCTATTTTTTAACTTTAAAAATTAATAATTTTAAAGACATTTAAACACCTTCAAGAGAAGAGGGTGATTTTGATCAGAATGGACAAGGCTCCAATTCTATCGTGTTTTTCCTCTATTATTTTGGTAGAATTAATTCATCCAGATTAATATAATAATTCTCAGTATATTTTTCCTGCTTAAAAGTTTTGTGTATTTCTGCTTTGCTTTTTCTGAGCTAGATTTGAGCAAGGTTTGACCAACCACTGCATTTTTTACATCGCTTGGAAAACCATTGTGTCCTTGGGCCTTTTTTCAGTTATGTGGTAATTTTCATAGTAGTTTCCTGTAATCTGTGTTGGCATTAGCAAAGGACATCCTTATGTCCCTGACTCTCTTGCCTTGAATACGTGCTGATAATTATATTTCTATCCAGAAGTAAACTTAATGGTTCAATACATATACAGTTAATAGCAACTTAACTCTTATTTGCTGTATTTTCCTCTGTGGCCTGTTGTTGAAAACTCTTGCTGTTTTTTAACACATTAATTTGGTACTTGAATGAAGTACGTCAGGCCGTCATTTACACGGCAGTGTTTTGCACATACAACTTTCCAGAGATGCTGTATTGGTGTGTTTCATTTCCGTAGCATGTTGTGTTACATACAATTAGACATTAATCAGTTCTTGTTGATTTCTATGATCAGCAGCAGTTTATAATTCTGAGGCAGTTTAGCACGAAGTTGGAATATCCATTGAATTTTCAGGGAGGGTAGGGATGTTGAATGTCTGTCACTAAAATACCTTAAAAATAGCAAAATACTGTACTAAAATTATGTACACTTTAATGATTCCTATTTGGAGGGGGTATTTTTTTAAATGTCCTCAGGACCCTTAGTTGCAGAAAAAAGTGTTAACTGTGAAATTGTCGTACATAGAAATGTTTTAGTGTTAGCTAAAGCTGACCTGATGTCAACTTGCAAATGTGAATAATACAGGAAGTCTTAGATACAAAATTATTTCATGTTCAAGTTCTTAATTTCCTTGCAAAAGATGACTGGTTTTGTCAGTTGCAAAAAAATGGCAATGGTGACATACTGTGTTTGAACTTGCTCATGCACTTTCTGAGAAAGTATAAAGAGAGAGGAGTAAGCAAGCTTCACGCAGTCGCACAAGGTYGGTCCACAGGCATGAACCAAGGACACTGAAATGTCTAAGATAACTCGGAACCGAGTGAAATGTAGGTCAGGTTGCATTTCATGGTCAACATATTTCATTTGGTCATTCATTTAATGTGCTACATTTTCTACTCTTTGTATTCTCTCTCTATAGGCATTGCATAGCATGAGGAGCAGTATCAGTATTACTAGCATAGCATAAGAAAATTCTACAGGCTAAGAAGTTGTTTGTTGTCAAAAGACCCAGCATCAATTACTCTGACAAATAAAACATGGACTGAAGAAGAAATTGCAGTTTCCCTCACACATAAACGATTCTATTGTAATTCAGCCATCCCATCTGTTAGAGCAAAATTGAAAGTTTACAATAGAGCATATGTGACTTGAGGAGTGTGTTTCTCCTTTAATGTGCCTGAGTGTTAGAAAAACAATCGTATTATGTTGTAGTTGTCATAGTAACTCCCAGATTTTTTTATTAAATAAAATGTATTATATKAAAACTATTAGGTGATAGCATAATTTTCCAACTTAATGAAATTATTTTGGAAAATATGTATAATTTCAGGACACTGTGAAGATTCTCAAGCAGCTTTAATTGTCCATTGAGTAATGTTTCAACTAAGCATTGGGAATTCCCTTCGGTAGCAGTTCAGCTGTGTGATAGGTCCAGAATCACACTGTACATTGTAGTGATGTTACATGTTGTACCTCAAACCTTAATTTCATTTGCCACCCTCAGAACATCATTCATTCAGTGCTAGGGAACATAGCAGTTAAATGTCTATTCCAATCTAAAATCTGCTGGAATTTGTTTTTTCCTTTTTGCACAATTTGTGTTATGGCTGTTGGATTCCTCAATCATAACACTCAAATACTTGGCCTAGAGAAAACAAAAAAGTGATGCAGTTATTTTTTTTCTTTCCTACTAAGCTACGTTTGATGTGTTGGTTTTGGGTTTTTTTGTTTTTTTTTTTAAAATTATTCACTCGTTCTGGAGTTAAGACTCAAGTGATAGTAGTACATAAAACAATAATTAAAAATAGGAATTCAGTTATTCTACATCCTTGACATGAAATTCTGAGACCTCAACTAACATATTTCCAACACATTCTCCATTTGTCATGTTTCTTATACTTTTGCTTACATGCCAATTGATCTTCTTCAGATTTATTTTATTTTTCTAAAATGAATTGATGCAAGCAAAAGTTGCTGGTCAGATTTGCTTGGAAGAAACATACTGTGTGGAAATTTCCGCACAAAATGGAATATATTTTGTCCATCTAGAAATGTGCACCAAATTCTCTTTGGATAGCTTGTTTTCTGCAGAGCTAAATAATGTGAAACATATCAGTCTGGGCTGATTTAGTGCTGGTGTAAGCAACTTAGCATAGTTCAGACTGAGATCACTTAGATAGCCCTTATTCTGCTTACCTGCAGTGCAGAGTGGGAGAGCCAGTGCTGCATGGATTGACATTAGAGCAGGGGTGTGGGTGTCAGAGATACTTGAAATGATTCTGCAAGAGTACTAGCATGGTATGGGATAACACAGCAGTCAAGGATAAATTAGGACTGGACACAGTGAATCGTTTGTGCTGTATGTAGTGCTTTCTCACTGATCTAGTTACATGTAACTTCATTCTCTAGATGTGACCTTATAGAAGGTAGTTTGGGAAGAAGGGAGGGTTATTTTCCTTTTTTCCTGACTGATTCTTTTATCAGGAGCATTTCTGACAAGGATCTTGAGGAGGTCCTGTTCACAGTTCTGTTGCAGTTGTCATGTTGTAAAGACAATCTCTAAGCTGCTTTGGCCCAGATTAACTTTTAAGTACTGATCAGCGGCGTCTAAGTTAGGTGCTTAACTGTTACAGGTCTCCTCTACAATCAATGAAGGAAGACAAACATCTCCAGGAGACCCTTTGAATCATAAAATTAGCAGTCTAGATGTGCTTGTCTTTTCTACTATCCTTAAAGGAACAGGAGATTCTAACTTAGTTGCTTCATTTAGGTGTCTAAAACTAGGTGAGATGTACCGAGTCCCTTGCATTTTAGTTTTACGTGTCTTTAGAACAGGAATAATACTCGGGTATGTTTCAGAATTGATGCAGAACCCAAATATATCAAAGTTTGTGGTATAGTTGTAACAGCTGTGGAGTTAGGCGTAAGTGCTACTGCAATACCCTAAGTTTTCCCATAGTGTATTAACACAGCGTTTCTAAAAATAATAAACATTTGATAGATATTTATTGTCAAGATCTTTTGGCTTAAACCTCTTAATTTTTTTTTTTTTTTTTTTTTTTTTATTTTTTTTTTTTTTTTATTTTTTTTTTTTCCTCTCTCTACTTTCTGTAGATTTTAAAACTATTGCCTAGGGACTTTTCAAGGGAAACAGACTTTTTTTATAAAATACCAGCAAAAAGGGTAAATTTTGGCATTAAATTAAAAGACAAAGAATCACTTTTTTGCTATTAAATWAATTATCATCAAAGGTTTCATTAACAGCAGATTTCTTATCAGCAAAGTCAACAACAAAATTGGAAACTGGACAATTTTCTCCCATTATCAAAAAAGAAAACATTTTATGGCCCCTTTTTTCTTACTTTGTCCTTTCTAGAAGACTGACTACAGCACGCAGAGTGGGATTCAAAAGTCCTCAAATCTCTTCCTGCCTTCTTTGTTTAAACTGGAGTTGGAAAATGTGATATCAAAATACAATCTGTATGTTAGCCTGATTCTGTCTAAAAATCAGCTTCTGTACGTCATTAATACAGAAACATTGAGTTTAGGATGTTGTGTCCATTTTAAATAAAACTGTTTTTTCAATAATTATCTAACAATTACCCTTCTATCTGCTAAACTTTCCTTGATGTTTAGGTGAAATTACTTTAAATAACCTTGTTTGGCTGAGTTCGAAACATTTGCCTGCTAAAATTTCAGCTCAACTTAGCTTTACTGGAACATTCGGGCTGTTCAGTGTGTTAGCCATTTAAGGCGGGGGTGGGGGGAGAGAGAGAGGAAAAAAAAAACACCACACCACAAAAAAACACAACCTCTTTTGATTGTTCTGCTTCTGTTATGAATTTCTATTGTCTCCTTTTTTGGGGTCATTTCGAAGACCAGAACTTCTGCACAAGTTATGAGTGAGTTACAAATCATCTGTCAGGTCTGAATTGCAGCGTAGCTGTATGTTACTAATACTACTATGTGTAAGTAGAGAACCATCAGATAGATTGAGGAAAAAGAGCAACAGTTATGTTTTATTTTTCTGATTTTCATAATTAAAGAAGGTCTTTATAACTTTTTTTTTGTGAAATGTGGGAACCAGTAACTCTTGAAGATGCCAGAATATAGGTAGTTTAGAAGATCAAAATATTGATATAATAACGTTTTTTCCCCTGTCATGATAACTGTCACGACATGATCTTTGGTGCAGATTTAGATGTATCCAGCAATGTATTTTTGGGTTTGTTCTCTTTTCAAAAGTGGTCATAGTAAGGAGAGATGTTTGCTTTGCACAGAGGGTCAGCACTGGTGTAGGGTACTTACTAAGCTTCTTATGATGCCTTTGGAAGGGGGGTACCTTGTGAGATTTAACTGATTCATTGGATTTAATTTCATACTTAGAGATAACATGGCAGCATTCACAATACAACTCAGGGTACACAGACAGTAAGATGGGGTGGAGCTGCCGCCTTATTCATTGCACAGGGACTGATGCAAGGGGTCTACGAGGTTTGTGGGCTATAATTTCCCTAGTAATTTAAGAATCCATTTACCTTCTGCGGATGGAGATAGAGTTTAATCAAATATGGTGGTAAATCAGCCTTTATTAGGCACATTCTCTAGGCTATTATGTAGGTGTTAACGTTTAAAATGCTTCTGATTTAAAATTCTTCCCAGGTGAACAGGCACAGGTTTCAATTGTAAAAAAGAATTTTGCAGTAATGATGAACAAGTTGTTTTTTCTTTAGAAATTGTACTATTTTGAACAAAGACTCTTGATACTTATAATCCAGGGTTATGATTTCAACATACTGTGGTCACTCTGTAAACCAACTGGCTACATTTGAAAATTAGTAGCTGCAGACTCATTTGGTCAATGACTAACCAAAACATTTAAAAGCTAAAAAGTTGCAGCTATGGATTTTTCTATTAAGATGGCAGTTTCCAGATTTGCCCTTAATTACTTCAAGTGAAGGGATACAACCCCAGATCCCTTTGTAGATCTTTGGCTGTGTGTGAGTTTGAACTCCCTTTCCATTTCCATTTATATGTGCTGAGCTCTAGGTTTGGAAACCTCTGCATTAATGTTATAATTCTCTTTGGGATTTAAAATAGAAATGCTTCATGGGATTTCTCTTCATTATTATTAATGGTATAGCAAACATATTAGCCATATTGCACTTGCAAGGTAGCTCAACTTCCACAGCAACATACACTTTGGTCTGTACAAAAAAGGGAGATCTGCAGTAGAGAGGTAGTGCTATAGACTAGCAGCAAAGGTACAATTGCTGAATAGGTGTTTATGGATTACTGTGTTAATCATACTAATCTTTGGTCTGCAATTATCACTAGAAACATACTTTTCTAAGGCCTTTGAATCCAAAGGTAAGTGTATCTGTCCACTCAAAGACTGGGGAGGCACAGTGGTGATCTCAGATACCAGGTTGTTGTGGTTTAACCTGGCCGGCAGCCAAACACCACACAGCCGCTCGCTCACTCCCCCCTCCCCTCAGTGGGATGGGGGAGAGAATCAAAAAAAAAAAAAAGTAAAATTTGTGGATTGAGATAAAGACAGTTTAATAAAACGGAAAAGGAAGGGAAAATAATGATGATAATAATAATAATGATAGAATATACAAAATGAGCGATGCACAATGCAATTGCTTACCACCCGCTGAGCGATACCCAAGCCGCGATCGCTACTTCCTGGACCACACCCCCTATTTATATATTGAGCATGACGTCACATGGTATGGAATACCCCGTTGGCCAGTTGGGTCAGCTGTCCAGGCTATGCTCCCTCCCAGCTTCTTGTGCACCTGGCAGAGCATGGGAAGCTGAAAAGTCCTTGACTAGTAGACTACTTAGCAACAACTAAAAACATCAGTGTGTTATCAACATTCTTTTCATACTAAATCCAAAACACAGCACTAGGAAGAAAATTAACTCTGTCCCAGCCGAAACCAGGACACAGGTATAGCTCTTTCATGGCAGCTACTCTTGCTGTTAACAGGATATTCCCATTACAAATTTMAAAAACTTATGTATGAGCATTTCTGGTCATTTTGGCTGGAATGTTAACTGTTGGGAATTTGATACCTTTTTGACTTACAATAGTTTTACCACCCATATTTTGAGGGTAGGGAATAGAAAGGTCCTTCAAGTCCTTCGAGGACGTCTGTAACAGCTCAGAGTTTAGACTTGATGTTCCGGTTCCCAAGCCACTTCTCTAATAACCAAATCAGCTTTTGGTTTTAAAACTTACGCTGTCCATTTTGGGGGGGGAGCATAGAGTACAACCAGGTCTGGTTTTATGCTGAATTTTGAATTATAAAAATCAGCAATTAGGCTTTTTTTTAATGGCTGTTTTCTGAAGTTACTTGAACAAGCTGTGTTTATTTGTTAACTACAGGTGAGGGTCATGTTTGCTGGTGAAAAGTATGAAACAACAATTTTAGCAACCGTTCTAATTCTGCAGAATTTAACAATGGTATTAAGTACTTTGTTTCAGAAGAGCTTAAATTTTTGCTTTCTTACCACTGACTGTTAGGTGTTTGGGAGCAATAAGGCACCCAGTCCTGGCTTCTGTGAAATTTATAAGCACTGCTTCTAGAGATACTGTTCTTGAGAACAGGATGTATACAGTTAGGAGCTTGGAAGTTAGGACTTCTTTCCCCCTTCTATGGAATTTCAGAAGGTTTCTGTGTAAGAGCTGGAGGCTCTGCCAGTCCCTGTGCAGTTTTCACATGGCACGGGACCCTTAGACCTATGAGTGTGAATCAGAATGGGTAAGACAGTACTGTTCCCAAAATTTATAAATTCTACCGGAGCCTTAGTTTCCTTACAAATTATTCGATCTTTGAAGACAGGATTATACCTATTTACATGAACAGTAAATCTGGCCTGAAGTATAACAGCTTGCATTTACTGTGGACTTCTGTGTTTAGTGACTCAAAATAATATTTAATGGGCTCTGTTAGCCTCTGGTTATAGTAAAGGCACCTATTCAGTAAGGCAGATGAACTGGGTTGAGCTATTTCTAGTTCACTGGACACAAAAGACGTGGAAAGTTATAAATGGCAGCCCACAGTTACTATAATGAATGTGATCACACCCAGAGAAAAAAAGTGGAATGAAGACTAACAGCAGGTTTGAGAGGTGCGTTTAATTTTCATATGATGTATTTTAAATTAAATTATGAGTGCAATATGAGCAGGATTTCTTCTCAAAAACTGAAGGCTAATCATCAATGCTGGTAGATTTATCTATTACACACTGACTGCCATCTAGATGTATGGTAATTGTGAGTTTGGCTTACTCTTTAAATCTTGAGAAAATAATAGAAATGGAAGTAAAGCCAGCTGGCCTTTTTGTTCCAAAGAATTAAAAAGAAAAGAAAAAGCAAATATTCAATGGTGCTGATAGTTGCTTGCTTTCTGGGCAAAAAGCAGCATCTAATTTCCATTTATATGTCCCTCACAGGGATAATGTTTTCAAGCTTCACCATATAAAAAGAGTCAAAATAGTTTCTCAGTTAATAAGTACCACTACTAGGTTTCTTGTGTAAAAATGAGAGCTTTTAACATCCATAATCTGGTGTCCTGCTAGAGTTTGCCCAGGGAGTGGAGCAGCAGTGCATTTGATGTTGCAACTTGAAAGGCAAATKGTCATGTGGCCCAGGTGTTCTGAGTTAGCGTATACGGGCAATAAGGTGCAAAATGTATACAGTTGGCTAATAAATACTTCACTCCTGCCATTCCTGAAATAAAAGAAAAGGGTTGCTTTAGTCAAGTCTTTCTTTCATTTTTTAATGCTGATATTATCAGTGATAGTTCAAATAGAAATGGTAGGTATTTCCTAGATTGGGGGGTCAGCCTTTATGTATTATTATCTGTAAGTGAATCAGTGATTTTGTGTAATAAATAGTTTATTCCTGAAATAAATRTTAGAGTTAATATCTTTGTTGCATACGTTTATTTAAATTACCAACTTTTGAGTAGTTCAAACAGTTTTGTTCTTTAGAAGTAAATGGCCAATGTGATTATCCTCAGTTGTCCTGAATGAATGAAACATTTACTGATCTTCATTATTGCTAATTACAGGCACTAGCTAACACTGGAAATAGCATTAAAGAGTGTCAAATAAGGGGGCTATGGATATCATAAAATAAAGCTCTTTCTGCTCTTTCTGACAAGCTAACAAAGGATTTAAGCTATGAATCTTAAGGCTCCTAAAAGATAATAATAATAAACAAAACACTTAAGTCAAATAGTCAGCCATCACGTTTATAAAACAAACTATTTTTATCAGCTGCTAGCCTGTAAATAAAAAACACATTTGGTGGACAGTGCCGATTTTTTAGATGTGTAATAAAGGAAGACTCTTCCATTAAAGTATTATTGAAATTTAAATGGTCCATCAAATAACTTACAGATCATATCTGCTGCATGAGAATATTGCATCCAATCCACTTTTATTCTACAGAGGTCCAGGTGTCTGTGCCTACAAGCTCCTACCATTTCACCATTTCTTGTCATTATGTATGTCATATGATTCCACGTACGACCTGCAAAGGTGTGCCAAAATATGCATCCAGAACATAAAGGAGAAAAGGGTGTATTACCTGAAAACATTAGCACACTCAAGAGAAAAAATAAGCCTCTTCCTTTTAATCAGGGAGCTCAATTCCAAACTCTGAGGTACTGAAATAACGATTTGTAGGTACTTAGGAAAATTCACAGGGAAAAAAACCAATTAATTTGTTTCCCTTGGATTTCTCATGAAACAGAAACAAAAAAGATGTATTTCATTTACTTTGTTTCATGCCAGAATTTAACAGATAATATCAACAAAAAAGATAATAGTTTTAGCAATTACATATAATCAATTGCAACAGGTAACAAGTACAGTTAGCTTTTCATTCTTCTTCTAAATGCATAGACTTTTTAACTCTCTTTAAATACACACAAGAAGTGAAATAAAAAAAGTAGATGGGGAGAAACTTTTCTAGAAGACCAATAGGCAACCCTTTCCCCATATTCAGAGCCTCTTAATTAAGTCAGTAGCAAAGCCTGTTTAATACAGTGGGAATGGATCAGGTTCATCCCTTGAGATTTGTTCCCCTTACCACCTTTGTAACTATTTCCAGTCTTATCTACCCTTATTTCATTGAACAAATAATATGGATAGAAGTAATCTAAATCCACTGAAAGATGATCGTATAGAGAAATTTAAAGTACCGCTTTATAAATGACCAAGAACATGAAGTATAACATAGCAGTGTAAAGTGCTGACATGATGTCATCTGAAAAATTAAAATAATAATAGAAAAAAGAAAAAACTGCTAGTGGATGATTCATYCTGGTATGAGGTCTTAGAATTTTTCCTAATGTGATTAAATTACGAGAAGCCATGGCCACTTTTTTTTCTGGATTTGAAAAAATTCCCTCTCACATAGCAATGGATTAAAGTCAGCCACCTTAGAAGACACTGCATAAGTTGTGTAAGAAGAGGGGGGAAAAAAAGCAGCATTTCTTTTACAGCACCTTGAAGGCCAATTCTGGCAGTACAATTAAAAGTTAGCTAGTATTGTAAGTAATGGAATTCACTCTGATTCTCTGTATCCCATTCTATCTGAGAGTAAGGTGATTCTCAGCTGCTTTGTTTTGATTGATGCACTGGATTCTGTGTATTTTTTCCCATTTTAATTAGTATTTATTGCAATTTTATTAGTCTATATTGCTCATAAAAGCTTGTATTGAAAGTCCAAAGATTTTACATGCTAGACTCAACTTCCCTCCCACTCCCACCCTTCAATCATGGCATAGGCTGTTTTAGGATCATCTTTTGTGTCTTGTAAAACATATCTTTCAGGTGCTCCCATATTATATTATTGGTTCTGTGGAGATTTTGGTTCTTTATAGCTTTCAACCATACTAACATATTTGCAGGATTTAGCACTGAACAAATTCAATAACTTTTTTTGTCAATCTTCTAATTATTTCTTCCTTCAGGTGAAATACAAATAGAGCAAGCAGCAGATTAAGGTATTTCTGAAAGCTCTGATCCTCTGCCATCATCCTCAGGAATGTTATGTGTGTAGTTGTTTTTTTGGTGTGTGTGTTTTGGGGGTTTTTT
Organism: Phoebastria nigripes; assembly: GCA_035582835.1. Classification (NCBI taxonomy): domain Eukaryota; kingdom Metazoa; phylum Chordata; class Aves; order Procellariiformes; family Diomedeidae; genus Phoebastria; species Phoebastria nigripes. The sequence goes on along the minus strand of JAYKAV010002109.1, from coordinate 3,212,183 downwards.
TGTTTGTTTGTTTGTTTTAATGAAAAAAAAGACGACTGAATGTGTCACTTTTTCTTTCATACTTAATGAAAAATCTTTTTTATGTGGTACTGGTGTAGTCCCAAAGAAAGCCTCTGCGTACTCTCTCTAAAACTATTCTATTAGCAGTCTTTTCTCTGTGGCATCATGTTTGTTGGAGGAGAGATAAGAAAGAGAAAGAGCTCTTTTTTAAAGATCGTTTATTGTGAAGGAAAAACAAAGCAGTAAAACAGAACACATAAAAAATGAAAATTGCTATATAGTTTAATGAATATTTTGTAAAAATAATTTTCTATTCTCCTTCTACAAATTCATGATTGCAGCACGCTGGCTGCTTGTACATGATTTATCATGTCAGATTATATTGCAGCAAGCAGACTATATACCCTTTGACCTTGAAGACTCCTACTATACTGCTATAAATTTTGGTTTCTTAAAAGCGGGGAGTGAAAATGCCCTTTCATTTAGACAGTTACTGAGCTTAAATACCTAGCAAAATGAGATTTTGTTCTTTTTATTCTGCTTTGTGTTAGCAGATGATGTTTTGTCATTCTGAATTTATGTGGAAAAATATTTGGAATTTTTTGCATCTCTGTCTTGATGTGTATGTCTACAGCTAAATGTTATTTTCAGCACAAATATGTGGACCATGTTAACGGAGCTTTTCCATGCCAGTGTTTGCCGAGCTGTGAAAAATGTGAAGTTCTTGGTGCAGCTTCTTTCAGAACCTTATTGTTTACTATTTCAGCTTCAGCTTTGTTACAAACAAAGAATTGCTATGTGATGAAAACCTGGAAAGATACCTTGTGAAACAAGGAAGCCTGATTTCTTGCAAATGTGTATCCTACATTCACGTTACATTCACAAAACAGAAGACCTGGAACCAGAGTTTCCCTCATGCCCAGTACTTCTCCTTTGCCCACCAACCCATGAGGTGGTGTCAGCGGGCTCCAACAGCCCCTAGCTACTGGCTGGAGAAGGCACCACCATGCTGCRGTGGGTGAGCAGCTGGCGTGTGCTCACTGGCCAGCTAAAATAAACTGGTGAAACAGAACTATAATGTTGAACTCTTAAGCTTTCCTTCTCTAGGGACAGTGGTTTTCCTCTCAAGCTGCCGATTTTCATACTTCTTGAACTTTGTGTCTTTGAGACCTCTACTGCTTGTTGAATTGAAGTTGATGAGTAGATCCAAAAGCCTTGATGTTGGGGGAGGGCTAGGTTGTTTCCAAAATAAGAAAAAAATAGTAAGAACATCTATAAAAATGCATTGTGTTTAGTGAAAAAGTAAATTTGAGATGTAGTTGAAAGGAGCCTAGTAGGCAGTTCCCACATTTTTTTTTCTATAGAAAAGTGTATTTTGGTCTCTAAAACCTTCAAAAGAATAATTTGCAGAACCACATCTTGCATAGAAGTTGCAAAAATTATATCTGTTAAACACCTGTTTTATAAATACTCTGTTAAATAAAGGGTTCAGCATCATGGGGTTTTCATCTTCTGTTCTTTAATCTGATTCTTAAATTCTTCCGTCTATTTAATTAAGCTTGCTCTGCTCTCAGCCTATTTAATCACAGACAGCTTAGGTTAACATACACCTCATCCACTGATGAGCCAAAATTCCATGGCCACTTTATTTTGCTTTCTGGTAAAGCTATCTAAGAGCCTCTTCAACTAAGAATAAAAATAAATAAATTATACATATCTCTAGAGTGAGCTAAATTGTGCCCTAGAGCAAGCAGCAAAACTCCGGCTAGAGGAGTGCTGACTTTGATCCACGGGGATAGATCCTGTGCAGAGATGGTAGTGGGAAGAATTGTGTAATAATACAGTAGTTGTATCATTAGTGTAAATTAATGTATTATTTTTGCAAAAGTGTACAGAATGTTTCCACAGCAGAAGCACATATGAAAAAGGCAGCGACAGTTGGTTATGCAGTTCAACTAATTTTCCCGATACTGAATTGGAGGAACTTTTCCTTCTGCAAAGGAAGAAGAAATTTCAGTTTCTATGTCACTTCTATCACATTCAGGGTACCAAAACAAGGACCACATAATGGCAACTGAATGAAATAATTTCTTGGAATTGAAATGTAAGAACTGCATTATTTAATTATGATAATGTCTTTTACATGATAATTGACCTGGGCAGCATTTAAAGCTATAAGCAGGAAGTTTCCAGTCTTTATCCTGTGAAGATGAAGACATATAGGCTTTTTATTTTACTAAGGCCTTGCATGTTATTAACAGTATTTTAAACCATCCAGATTTCTGTATTCAGTATCAGAGGATTATCAAAAACCAAAACCAAGAATCAACAAAAATAAATTTTTTATTTGGAATTACCCTTTCAATAAAGATTACTGGAAAGATTACTTCAAAAATGAAAAACAGAACAAAATCCAAATTGGTCATAAAAAAATTATATTTAAATTATTATAAACAGTGAAAATACCAATATTTTTATATATATATATAAAAACTAAGTTTTTATGTATAAAACTTTCACATGGTAAATAGTAAAAAAAAAAAAAATACAGGGAATATTAAGAAAACAAAGGAGCGTGAGTTTATAGCCTAGTGACACCACCTATGGAGGTGTCTGTGATTCTAATACAGACTCAGAAGTTGATTTTTTTTTTTTTTTTTTTACTTTAAGCATTCATTCAGTGCAGCATAAAACAGTTAAGCAGTTCTAATTTCAGAAATAGCAATGGTAATCCAATGAAATACCTCATCGATTAAGATACAGACTCTCCCTGTTATTCCTTCTCCGGTTCATTGAATTTTAAATTATTTCCTCTGTGCTGTTATACCTTGAAAGAACGAGGAGAAAATACCTTTTCCCTTGCTCCCCTGTGGCCAGGTGGAGCAGTGTTCCAAGGCTAGCAGATGCAGTTTTCAACCCTAACAAGCAAATTGAATTTGGTCTCTTCTTTGATAATCGGTCTGCCTAATATGCAAGAGGACATTCTTGCTAACACCAACAGCGTCTTCACAAAGGTTTTATAGAGTAAATCCTATTTAGCACATTGAAGGGAAAGGAGTGAAAGGAGAAGGTTTGAGGCTGTGGATCCTGAACTGGAAGCATTTTCCTGTAGCCCTCACCAAACAGCACTGCCCAGTAACTATAGGCAAGAGCTTTTCCACTGAACTGATAGAAAGAGCTCTAACTTATTGTTACACCCTGAGGAAGTCTATGTTGATTAAAAAGATGCACACATGACCTGAGCTTAATCCACTGACTTCACTATCAACTGTTTCTATTTTTGCTTAATAAATATTAGGATAAAATATGTGAAGTACTGTAATACTTACCAAGTATTATAATGGGGCTCACTTAACAGAGAATCTTGTATACCATAAACTGCAGTAAAACAAAAAGTAAGACTTATCTGTCAATTCTGTAAGTGGCAACTAAAAATACCTTTATGAATGTAATGGAGTTAGGGAACTCTCCTGGTTTTTAATTTACTTTCAATAATTCATTAGCATACACTTTAACCTTAATCGCCAGTCCCCACAGGATTCATATGCTGTGCCAAAACAGATTTCTCATAGGCAAAATTAATTTTCTACAAATAACTTCCCTATTTTTCCTAATTCAGGAGCACCAGAAGGTAGCACAGCTTTGGTGATTTGATCTTGATACATAAGACTTCAGCACTCGTTTTAGCCGGCATTCTTGTGTATTGAATTTTCTTTTTTAGACTGCTAAATATTGGGTGTGACTTACAGGAGGATATGATTCATTTTGATGGAACAGCTTCTAGGTATCTGTATTAGTGCTTATTAATTACTTTAGCAGAAGTGTTTTGTTCCTTCAGTTCCTCTTGAGGATTAAATACCACATAACATATGTTAGATTTTGGCAATCTTATGTTTACAGAAGTTTAAAAAATATTTTGAGCAGTTGTGCATGAAATTATTTAATATCCCTCATGAGAGGAAATGCTAACAATGTTAAACCCAAATACGACTGCTTTCTATGAATACTCTTTTCATATCTCATGAGAAAGTGCTGAATGGAATATGAAATTTCCACACTACTTTGAGCTCTGGAAAATCGAGCCAGCAATGATACCTGAAAACAAATATTGGGAGAGGAAAATGTAATACTGAAAACAGTTGAAAATAACACATATTGGCCCGGTTACAGTCCCTAAGTAGGAAAAAAAGTAAATTTGTTTCAGAAGTACATCTAAGTTAAATATTTAAGAGCCAGATTGTAGTACAGGAATACAAATACATTRAGAATGTAGCAAGTTCTTTTCTTAAATTTTCTTTATTTTCTTTAGTTTTATGTCATTACAGAGATGATGACTGTAACAGAAGCTAATTCCTAAATTAAACTGAAATGGCCTCTGAAGGAGAATTAGGAATTGCACTTCCCTATGTCTTCTCTCTCATAATTACTCTATACAAACAGTAGAGGCTAGTCTTGAGCCACCAGGCTGGCGGAGGTAGTGTACTTACCTGGCAGTAAGGGGTCATGCACTCGTGCAGCAGCTTGATAAACTCGCCTCACCTGAGAACTTGTGCAGTGCTGGCCATCATTCCTACCTTAATTGTTTCCACATGATAGACAGCTGCTACCCTTCCTTTGCCTTCCACAACTGGCGTAGTACTGTCTTCCTCTGGTGTGAGGTTTAAGGAACTGGAGGAAAGAGAATTGTCTCCTTCTGTATCAAACTTTGGAATTGTACCTTATATATATTCTATATATATATATATATTCTAAGTGTGTTCTTTAAAATAATTCAAAATTCGAAAACCAGAGTTGCAGAAAACTGGCAATACCTGAGTGGACTTCTCTATAGCTTCTGACATTAAACGCTTAGGGCACAAAGATCTGCTGTACATTTTCTGTGTGATTTTTCCAAAATTGCTTCAGATCATTGTATCCATTGTTCGTCATTACCATGCGATCACAAGGAGTTGCAAAGGTTTATTTAATTTGAATTGCAGGAGCAAGATAATTGTAAAAATCCCTATAAAATTTAAAGTATTTTCACTTTTTTTAGTGCCATTCCATTCATCTATTTCTTCTTATGAATCTGATCCTTTTTTACATGGGCACAACACTCAGCTGTGCAGTCTCTCAACCAAGTCTTTGGAGAGGGAAAAAGAAAATGGCAAAAACAAAGCATCATGTAACTTTACATTTTAAGCACGCTTTCAGTCATTTAACACAAGAATTTCATTGTTCTGACTGTACAGCAAGACCTATAATAAAATGAGTGATAAAATAAACTTCAGATTTTTATCTTATGCTAAATAATTAGATCAAACTGTTATTGAAATCAAAGACAGCATTAGACTTGGTACTTGAGAAGAAAATGGGTAACCCGATGTATCTCAAATTAAAGAAGAGAAATGACGTATTCAGAAATTGCAGTGCAAGGCAGAAGATACATTACTAGTGGTTATTATATGAATGAAAGAGTGGCTGAGAACACGTTGGGGGCTACATCAGCTTTTGTGAAGCCTCTCGGTGCAATGAGAATGTCCCTGTTAGTGCCAGCAGCTGCAGGGTCACACTATGCTTTGCAGGAGTTTTCCTGGGTGAACCTGCTGTCAGAAATGAGAGTCCCTTACTTTTGTGTCCCTTGCATCTTTTGGCAGTGTGAGTCGTAAGACTCATACTGGCTTGCTGTAAAGGGAAAGAACATTTCTTTTCCTAATCCCTCAGTGAGACTGTATGAGTTTTCTTGAGTAAATATTGTCCTTTTTCTCTCTATAATGCACATACAACAGTTCCCTTGCATTGTCTTCATGTTTTTTGGAATGATATAGCTGAGGGTGTTGGATTTCCTGTATATGAGTTTGGATGAGGTTATTTTCCAATTTAGGGTTTTTTGGCTTTTGTTCTTTGGCCTTCAGAAGGAAAATAATTTGTAGACAAACATGTGCACCTGGTGCTAAAACAATAGGTACTAATACATTTATAAAGAGGATGGAACTGGAACCCTCATACACTAGGCTTCCAGGAAAGCAGTCAGCCATGACTTGCTCTACGCCAACAAAATAACTGTTTTGTTTTGTTGTTTGCACTTTCGATGATTGTTGAAAGCTTTTCCTTTTTTTGCACTGAGTTTAATTACAAACAGAACACATATATAGTATTACAGGTTTTAAATGCTGCTAAAGGCAATAGCTGAAGACAATCATGAACAAAAAAAATTACTTTCTCCTAAAATAGTGTAAATTTTATTTTGGGGGAAAAAAAAGTGAAAGCCCTTTGTTTATTCTGCTAGAAAGAGCAAAGTCTTCTGAAGTTATGTATCAAATAGACTAGTATTGTGGAAGTAACTGAGATACAAGTATAATTCTGTGATCAGTATCATTATGCCTTTGTCAAAAAAATTTGAAGCGCATTACATTAGCACATTAATACAGTCTAGCCACTGTAGTTGCAGGTCTTCCGCTTTTATGCATTGAAATAAAGTTCAAGATTAATGTCATCAGACCACATAATTTATTTTAGATTCTGAATATGACATCAAATATTTCACACCAAAACTTGAATATTGATCTCATTTGTTTTCTGTATGCACTTTTCTATCATATCTATCTAACTTCAGCTGAAGTCTTACTCAAAAGCTGAATGATGGTGAAACTCCGGTTGGATATTATTTAGAATATTTGCTTATGTTTTCATTTCTCTTTCTTCTTGAGCTATAAAACAATTAATCTCAAAACATAATCAGAAAAGACTGGAAGAAAATCCACAAAAAGGTATAAAAACCACCATGAGAGACATATGATGAGTGGGTGGGTTTTCTTCAGAGTCCATCTGTAAGACATTTTAAAAAAATGTCATCCCGCAAGTATTTGTTAGAGGGAAGGATTGGGTCTGAGATGTTCAGAGAAGATAGTTAATGGAATTGTGACAATTACACTAACTGGGATATGTTTCCAAGAGCTATGTATTGAAATCCCAGAAGATCAGTATGTAAGAAAGTACTAGCACCTTGAGCAACATAAGTGAATAAATAAAAGGGAACAAAAGGTACAGGTAGAATTAATTATTTGATCCAATGAAGTATTTCAACGTATATTTAACTAAACTTAGTGGACCACTACATGGGTTTTTTGAAAGGAAAATATGCCAGATATTAAGAACACCCTACAGTTCTAAATGAAATTCATTCCTGTACACGAATAGGCTTCAAACTCCATGTGACTATAACTCCATAACATATCCTTTTCCATTTTATTCTGTCACCACTTGAGTTTTGGAATTACTTGCCAAGATACTAGTAATCGATACTAAAAAGATAACACTGTGAACACAGTTTGTATATTTTCTTCTTTATAGTTGAAACAGAATAAAGTGAAATGGGATTGTGCTAAATGTATGTTGAGAAAATTAAAAAATGCTACTTAGAAAGAGGTTCTTTTCAAACTCTGAGAGACTCAATGAGACTATTTTACAGAGGCATAATGTGTAAATCTGAAAGTTTTCTTCTTAAGTCTATCATGTTCCAACAGCAAATTAAAAGGTGTTTAAGGGGTTTTAAGGAATATTCAGGGGTCTTCTAAAGCTGAAAATATCTTCCCAAATTGTCACCCATAGTAGGCTTTCTGCAATTCCGTAGAAGTGAAATGTAGCTACTCTCGCTCCACCTGTCAGAGCTGGACTGTCTCATGTGTAGGCATGGGACCTGTTGCTGAAATAATTTCTTAAGAGGGATGGATTATTATTCTTCCTACATGTCAAGAAGAGGCCCCTAATGCCTTAGCAGCCCTCAGTCCAGGCTTCAGTGACTTACTGGAGTCAACATGATAAGATCTACACCCTGTGAAATAAGACTAGATGCTTTAAGGAAAAGGAGAACTACTGGAGTTTTAACAAGGGATGAAGAAGAACAGGATGTATGAAAATTTCGGAGCACTGAATTAGGAAGAAATACCATGTAAGAGACCCCAAACAGAGGTGTGACATAAAGGAAGAGGAGAATGAAATATGTATTCTGGGACTTTTACCAGCTGGGAACAAGGAATAAGAAAGGGGAAAGCTAGAATAAAAACTTGAAAGGGAGGAGTAGTATGAAAACTTGAAAGGAGAGGTGCTAGTAGGAGGAGACCAGAGCTTCTGAAGGGCAAAGTCAGGGTAGAAATGTATTTCTGCATGATCAAGGGAGGAACAGGATGGTCAGTGAAGGGAAACAGATTTCAGCCAGGATGAGGAAATTGATCCAGCAAGTGTGAGTGGGGATTAATTTTGTTTGGCTGTGGGTAAACCAAATCAATTCATAAAGACTTGATTGTGGGTTGAATTGATGCTGATGGTGCATGCACTAAGTGGTGTTGAGTTACAGAGGGAGATATTTGAATATGTATGTCAGCGTGAGGGGAATTGACTTTGACTGTGGAGGACAAAGTGACTGAGAATTGATTTTTATTGTGGAAGGAAATTGATCCAGAGAGAGAGGGAAAATCAGTTTGATTTGTGTGTAAGGAAAGCTCCGACAGTGGTAGAGAACTGATGACAGAAGAAATGGACTTTGAATTCGGTCATGACATGATTTTGAATGTGATATTTGTAGCAGTTGATAAGTGTCCTGCATGAGATAAGATTATATGTTCTGTTCTGTGAGATGGCACTAGTCAACTTCCAATCAGATCAGTAATTCATATTTGAGCCAGCAATACCAGTTTATGGAAAGCAGCGTTGACCAATAATTAAAAAAAAAAAAAAAAAAAAAAAAAAAAAAAAAAAAAAAAAAAAAAAAAAAAAAAAAAAAAAAAAAAAAAACAACGGGGAAAAAACCCACCCACTAGAGTGGTAATATAAAGACAATGAATGTCTGAGAGCTGTAGGGCTGGAGTTTAGCTTTCCGGTAGTGGAATAAGGAGCAGAATAATGGTTCTGTCTTGCACTCATTCAAGTCTGATAGAGTTCTGGCATAAAAGTGAATAGGAACTGTATCTTGAATCATTTCAGTATATTCACACTGTTAGTTATACTCATGATTGTGTTTAACAATGTGTATACCCATTAAACATTGCTGTCCTCCTAAATTGTCTTGTCTGTTTGAGTGTGGAAGCCTATTTAAGTGAAGAGGTGAGCCTCATTCCATCTAATGTGAGAATGGTGTGTGGTGGTTTAGCTCACCAAGTTGAATGAAGATTTTTAAAGAAAATTAACCAGAGGAGGTAGTTGTCTTTGAAAATCTTGATTCTACTTCTGATTTATTATTACGATAAAAACTGGCTGGGCTGTTTGAACTGTCTTGATTTGCTTCCAGGAAGCTTAAACATTGATTGGGACAAAGCAAAAGTAGAACTGAAACAGGAAAACACATGCGCCAATAGACGTATTCTTTGTTATCTTTCTAAGCAATAATAAGAAAGCTGGTGTACTCCACAAACTAAGATATTCAGAGGTATATTTAACAGTTGATAAAGTAGACTGTTGAAAATTGACTCACTCAATTTGACAAATTATCAAATAACTCAGATTTAATTGAGATAAAACCATGTAACTGAGATTAGCCTTCAGGGAGGGTAGTTATGAACACCTGTAATGTTCTATTCTGTAAAAGATCAGCAACTTATTAGCAACTTGTTGAGTCCAAATTTTCAAGTTTTAATTTATTTTTACACCTTTAAAAAGCTGATATGCTGATTTATTTAACATCTCTGCTGACATTCCCAATCAAAGGGAGGTCAGTTTAGTCAAGGCTGAAAAATTCAAAAARAAAAAAAAATAATTTAAGCAACTTTACTACACTGCCAACCATTGTGTTGCTTTATATTTGACAACCTTCACTGGCACCTGGCAGAGATTTTTTTCTTCCTGCCATGAGAAATTATTTTAATGTTTGACTGTATGACTCACAGGTGGGATTGCTACATCCTTCTTGACGGCAAGGAGATTGTGGAGAACTATGGGCTTGGACAACCTAACCTCAGGCCTGAAGAAGACTATGGAGAAAGTCTTCATGGAAACTATTTTCAGGTAAAAGGAAAAGGTGACTGGGGTAAATCAGTATGGGTTGAACAGGARCAAATCATACCTGACCAACCTGATTGCTTTCTGTGCTAAAATAACAGCCTCTCTGGACTGCCTCTGTTAATTACAGAATATTATTAGTCTGTTGGGTTTTTCTGATGTTGAGTGAATATCGGTATTTCCTTGAACACTACTGAGGACAAATAGGCTTTAGTAAYTATTTTATCAGTGGATTTCATGCTGGGCTTTTTATTATCAATATTTTTTTCTAAGTTAATTTTTTTGGTCCTTAATTAATCCATTACAAAACTTTAATATTCTTTTGCTATTACCTACCACCCATAGGTGTTCATTGAATTAAATATCTAGTAAAGGCATTTTTTTAAAAGTTGGCTAACTAATAGAGTACCCTTCAGTTTATGTGTGGAAAAATATACACATATATTTAGCCTTGGGCATATGAATAGCTCGATCAAACTCTTCATGTTTTTAGCAAGTGAATATATGCACAAGTATAAGCAGGATCAGCATCCTTTCTTTGCCACTGAGCAGTAATGCAGGAAGATTCTGTACATAAAGATTGTGGAAAGTTAGAATTCTGCAAGAGTTTATGAAACAAAAATAATAAAAATTCTGCTTCAGAACAAAAATTATTTATCTCAAATATTTTGCAAAAAGCAAACTCCAAGGCAATCACAGTATGTCATTTCAAAGCTAAACTCCAGCTGGAACCCCAAGTATTAAAAAATAGATAGACAAAATAGTTTAAAAAATGCAGTGATGAGTCATCTAGACAAATTACACTGCTTCTGTGCAGGTGGCTCATAAATACTGTCAGAAATTTTGCTGTCCTTCTTTTCAGTTTCTCTAACTAGTCTTGCTATTATTTTTGTGTGCCAGGATTTACCTTAGTTTGTTCTCAGAGAACAGGTTTGCAATAAAATATTTTTTAAAGTATAATGGCAAAAAATGTAGGGAACTCTTAAATACTTAAGGTGCATATTTGGTGATTCAAAATCAAGCAGCTCACAGTTTTAGTCAGAGCTTAACTGTTGGCAGGTGAACTAGTTTGTCATAGCATTACATTTATCTTTTAATGGTTGAGTTCAACAGATAATAAAGATACAAGCTAGTACATGCCAGTTCCAAGTTCAGGAAACCTAAGAAGGGGCTCAGAATAGGCTAGTTTTAAACAAAAAGAGATAAAATTGAAACAAGTATTATGAGAAAGGAAGTCATTCTTTTCATATAGGTTTTCTTTCATTAGGTAATATATGGGATGTAACAGGAAATATATAGGATGTAATAAATCACAAAAAAAGTCAGTATAAGGTTTTTCCCAGACTTTAGAGGTCTGTGTGTTACACAGTATTTTATAAATATTAGGTACTTAATTGTCTGTGTGAGAAGTAACTATTATTTATTGCCATTTTACATTTAAACTAAATTAGGAGCTGTAGCCAAAAATGTCACTCCAGGGTTTATACAGTTGTGTCTAAATCCATGCTGATGTATTTTAACCTATGCACATATCCATTTAAAAGGGGGTTTATCTCCTGCTTGACAATTCTTAATAACACAATAGACCACTCCTGTATCCCCTTTCCATCCATTAGTCAATATATCCACAGCAACCAGCAATAACCCAGCAGCAAAAAGTGTACTTAAGTTCTTTAAAATCTCCCACCTGAATTGCTGTATCCAGGAAAAACAAATGGGCCCAAATATGTGTGGCTACATTTTTAAAACTGCTGAGCACCTGCAGCTTCGTCAAAAGATGTTGGATGTCAGCACTTAACACTTTAGTCCACCAAATTAAAAATATTAACCATGTGAATTCATAAAGACTACAGTAATCTGTGTCAGGACTGGTGTTTTACCAGGAATCCATCCTTGGTTTGGGATGTTTTTCATGCCGTTGCAACTAGTTGGTTTTGTGTCTGCTTGTCCCACATGTTGCTCGGTGGGGTAGCTGGCCCTGGTGGGATCCAGCTGGCTTGTGCTGTTGAGGGTACATTGGCTCTAGAGCCAGAAGCAGTCACCTGAGCAGCTGTGAGCTGCTTTGGGATCTTCCCCAGAAACTAGAGAGATCAATGGTTATGGTTTTTTAAGACATGGTTTTGAGTGAAGTGCATGCTACTTAGGCCAGATCCCTTGCACTTTTTCTTTTCCTGAGACTTGTTCACATTTTGAAGGCTGTTATCCCAAGTAGTGTAGACAGAAATTAGAAAAAAAGCAGGGCCGATATTTTTCCAAGATGGGTGAATCCATAGCCTTTTATATGTTTGTAGAGGGTAGCTGTGAGCTTGCATTTTTGTATCTGGTTCTCAGAGGACATTAGTTCCTAATAAAAAATAATTCAGTTAAAAACATGGCTGGAGAGCCTGGTTCATATGCTTTTGTCCCAGTGCTGTCTTCCTTACTATAACCTCCCCAGCACTTGAGTTTCCCTCCTTCCTCAGTCCTCCCTGGTCCACAATATCCCCACTCCTACCCATTTTCCTTAAACARCAGAGCAGGACTCAGTGGGACTGTGCTTGTTTCTGAGCTCTTACATGCCTCGACTACCTGGTTATTTCTGGTTGAAGACCTTCCTGCTGTGGGGAAATTTTACTTTCTTTCCATCTCTCCATTTCATGACAGTTCTAGAGTAATAATTCTCTCTGAAGTGGCTCATATTTAGTTAAAATTGGCCAGTGGCTTCAACCTCATCGGGGCCTGAAGGGGAGGGGAAAGGACAGACATGATTACCACATAGCATTTGTGAAACTAGGCTAAAGCCCAGAGCAGAGCATTAGTTAGTACCGGTGTAGAGTGAGAAAGACTGGAAGGAAGGTCCACTGAGCTTCGGATAGGAAGAGGATGGGCAGATGATGTGATATTTTATCAGAATAGCCTCAGATTGTAGAGGTAAATACAGGACATATGTTGTTGGGTACAGAATTTTTAGTGACCCATATTTCCTAAGACTTGAATTCACTTTAAAAGATGTACTCTATTCAAATAAGTCCTGATGTTAGAATATAGTGCTTACAGAAATGCAGAATTGGAGTCTCATGCTGAAAGGATTTACAGAACTCTTACCTTTTTACTGTTGCTTGATATTATATAAGAAGTTTGTTTCAAAGTCATAGAACTGGGATTTTCCTGAAAATAAGTCTGTAATGAAATCCTTCATTAACTGTTCACAGTTGTGCAGAAAACCAAGTATATTAAATAAGGAGAATATGTGCTGGGTTGGGGGTTACTTTTCTGTACAGTTTTAAATTGAGCAGTCTGAGCATTTTAACAATCTTCCTACCACTATATGACACCTTAATAATACTATTTAAAAGGTTTGAATTGTGATTTTTGATGCTGGGTCTAGAAACATGGATGTCTACCTCCCTCTCTGCCTCTCTCTATTTCTCTCTCTGTAAACATATCCCTGGTTTCCCAGCAGGTTCAAACACAGATGGCTGCCTTATTGCGACAGAAGCAAAAATGCTACATTAATGTTTAAAGAGATTAAAAATCCTCTTGGCAGCAGTGGCATATGTTACCAGTTAATTGTAGCACTGGAAGCTTCCCTGCTGTTTTAAAACATGGACTCATTTTACTTGCTTTCTGCAGAGCAGTATGAAATGTCAAATTTGTTGGTATAAGTTTTGAATCCAGTCTGACAAAAATGAGTCATAAAGACAATGTTGTTGTCCTATCTAACATAGTTTTTGAATCCAAATAGTGTTCTACTACTATGCCAGCTCTGGCAGAAAGCTGGCTCCCTGCTCTAACCCAATGATCATGTGCATACTTTATGATTTCAACAGAGGGTGTTCACGTTTGGAAGGCAATTTTTAGCTTTTCACCTGCATTATTTCAGATTATTGTCATGTTGGCCAAAGCAGGCTGCTTGTTTAAGTTGTTTTTAAGATGCAATGCTAGCTTTTTCTGGCACAACCTCCAGCTGGAAACAGAATAGTCAAACCCACCCTGTGATAGCCTGCTAGCAATGAACGTTTTTGTTGTGTTGAAGACATTTTTAACTGCTGTGGTCAGGTGATGAGCACGCTGCTGAGTAACATCATTCTTTCCAGATCCCTATTCACAGATWAACAATTCTCAGTAGCCCATTGCTGACAGTGTGCAGCTACTACATGCTACTTCTTGACTGGGGAAGGAAATAGGAAAAAAAATTTTGAAAAGCTGAAAACGTCTGTCATTCCTTACTTTAAATTCTGTTGCCATTTTTGGAGTTTGTCCAGTTCTCCTTAAATCAGATAGCAGCTGTCACATCAGATATACATTAGGATAAAACAAAGGATTCAGTCTTCCTAACTAGCCTTTAAACATCAAACACTTAACAAAACACTTCTGCTTCAGAAAGGCTGATGATAAAACTTCATGTTACTACTCTGAATGGCGTCACATCACCCCTGTGTGCATTTTGACTAGAGCTGCACAGGCTTTATCAGGCTTAAGTATTCTGGAAAGTGTGGCATAAATATATTCTCATGTTGGAAAGGTAAACAAAACTTAACATCACATATTGCCTGTGATCCTTTTTACTATTCGTTCTTTGCCATATGTGCACATTAGGTTTTACAGACAAGTAGATGTGATCTCTGCCCCTGAGGGGCTTACAGTCTAGATTAAATATCACATGGAGATGAGACATTCTTGTTGGTATTCTCAGCAGGGAAGGCCAAGGGTATGGTAGGCATGAACTATCCTTGCTTGTCTGAAAAACAGACCTCTCAAATCAAGGCTGAAACACATCAATAGGAGATAGAGCACAACTGCTCCTGATTTCTTCAGAGGGCTTCGGACTGCGCAGGACTTACCTGATATCTATTTCTAGCATTGATATYTACATTTTGAAAAATCTGTGCAAACCCAGATGGTTTTCTTTATTACTAAGGCATGCATTGCCTGTTTGGGCAGTCGGGGATTTCCAGATTACACTTTAGTCACGTTTACATCACTATTACTTGTCATAAAAATGACAGTAATATGAAAATTAAATGTTGTTATATTTTGGGGAAAAAAAATCACTTTCGAACAGAGTCCTGCAAATTGTCTTAGTTTAGTACATTTTGCAGGAAGTTYAATCCAGTCAATAATTGTCAAGGAAGTGCTTTTACTAGACACTGATTTGTACTGGGTGTTTTTAAGAGAAAGGTTCCAACTAACTTTAATAGCGTAATGTAAACATATTAGAAACAGTGGTTTGATGAAAGCTTTCAAGACTGAAAATATTATTGGTGACTGAGACATACAAATGACACTCACACAGAAAAGTAGGAAACAGTAGCAACTTGCTATTCCTTTCAACTTCTGCTTGGAAACCTTCAATTATAGGTGGCTGTCCAGTAAGACACTGAAAGTAAATAGTAGGGAGATCCTTTGTACAATAAAACATGGAATTGTGTTTCATTGTTTGTCTGTTTTGGAAGCAGTAACTTAAGCAGCAGGTTGATACTGTGATTCATGACACCAAAGAATCTACTAGCTGAGCTTGGGGTTCCCTTGTTATCTCTTGTAGTGTTAGTGGAGCACAGGTCAAAAACTTCACTTTTGTAAAGCAGCATCATGACACATCTAAATTAAAAAATGGAGAGACAGCACATTAGAGATGAGGTAAGTGTCCTCTTTGGCTGCATATTTCTCCCTCATTCTCTGCTGTCCTTTGCGGTAGTGTCCTTAACCCATCATTTTTGTGGGTTCTGAGCAGTCTCATTCCTCTAACTTCATGGTTTCTCCTCATATTATTTTCCCTATCCTGATTTGATTAGATCATAAATTCAGAACATAGACAGTGAAATACATAGCTTAAGAAGTCTAATTAAAAGAGCAGCTTGTTCGCTAACACAACAGAGATTTAAATTCCCCACATACCACACTATGGATTCATGCCCTGTGTGGCTTAYTGTTATAGGACCTGTACAAGTCAATAGGATAACGTAGTTACTAGAGGAAATTGTCTTTCCTGAGCATAAAAGGTTCTTTACTGAGACAATTTACAGTTACTTAAATTATATTTGTATGCTAATTAATACAAACCTTTCAGGATAGACTACCAGAAATGAGCAGGAAATTTCACTTAATTCTGAAGAGTGGGCCGCTTTGGGGAATGACAAGTCTTTGAGCTAGTGTTTGTCACCCACTATGTCTCTTGCTAATGGAAAAACTCAATCCAGTGGTAACACATTCTTGTTCAACTGAAACAGAATATTTATTCTAGATTGCAAAACAGAGATCATGTCTTTGAGCTATTTACAGTAGAGCAGACACACAAGAAACAGTAATATTGACTAACTACTAGGCATGAATAACAAATAAAATCTTCATCTATGACAGTAATATTCTGGAGCACTATATTAAGCCTTATTTTCAACTTACAGTCAGCATTAGAATACACAAATTGTATATCATTGATCAAGTGGTTGCAGCCAGAAGTATTTTTGTAAAAATTATTTTAGATAACAGAGATACAAATTTTCTTGGCCCAAGTTGTAAACTACTTATTTCAACGTTAAGTGCCTATCAAGACATCTACTTTCATGAAATATCTTGTGAAGTATCAATTTTAGGAAATGGCATCAGGAACTCCAGCTTTTCAAAAAATTTGGGTAATAGTTTATAAAATATAAAATAGTAATCCAAGCAGAAATGCAAACTTCCTTTTTCCAGTCATTCAAAGTGTGAAACATATTATCAAAATATTATTTCAAGATAGATAAATGTCACAAGATTTGCTCCTACAGAATATCTCTTTATGATGAAACATTTAAGTCTTGTCTGGCTTAGTTTAATTTTGTTACAACTGTTCTGCTCTATTTGGAAATTTGAATCCCATTGCACCTCTGAGATTATATTTTGGTGCTGTGTTTTGTATGTTGTTTGTCTGCATGGTTGCTACATTTTTTGCAGATGTCAGCATAACTCCATTACTAATTTTTAAAACAGGAAAGGCTGAGAATCACAATAAAATTAACGTAATGCATCATAATAAATATACTTACTTAAATCTAAACAAAATCACTTTATTAGGAAAATCATACTGTTTTCTTTGATATTATAAGTGTGCCCAGCGTGCTGTGTATTAAAAGCATTATCACATACTGTAATGTGTTGTAGATATCCCAAGTTTTGCATATTATCTCTRTAACTTGGAAAACTCTACAGGTTTCTTGAGCATATGTATGTTGTCATTGTTAGGAACCTCACTTACTATTCAGTAGGATTCTTCCTGAAGTTTTCTCACTCTGATACAGCAATCAGCTGTTTTTTCTTCCTAATCATTCCTTCAGTGTTCTGGAATCCTGATGCAACCAAGTCAAGCCCACCTGGGGAAGTTGCTTTTTTTCAAAGGAATCCAGCATCTTTTTTATGCTTCTATTAGTGCCTTCAGGAAACTTCAGATTCAGCCTCTAAAGCTTTTTTGCTCCCTGGGATTGGGATCGACACACTAGAGTACAGAATGCTTGTAGGATTGAGCCAATCAACATTTAATAGAAGATTGAATGCACTATGTAGCAGAATAATGAAAGCAACATTATCATCATTTATTTATTCTTAAGGATAGTGCTGCATGAATTCTTTTTCTACAGGCAGATTGAAGAGGGAGATTGTCTTCTGATCGTGAGGGTACTTGAGATTTATCAGATTTTGAGCTACCTACATTAAAAGCCACTTTTGTTCCACTACTTAGTGATATTCTTTGTTAAAATGCTGAACACACACAAAACTTTACATAGGCAATTGGAAAACATTTTGTAATTTTCTGTGGCACAGCGATAGACATCACTCACGCTGTTTAAATTACTATTACTGGTGTCCTATTATTTGTTTACAGTTTTATTGAAGCAACAAGATAAATGCAGATGTAGCAGCAGTACTAAGTCCTTGGGATTCACAGATATCCTAATTAAATTATCTTCTTACTTTGTTTTCTGCAAGGGAAGTTTGTCCTTCAAGAGGAGACTCTTTTTATTCTTCTYTCTCCTATTTGTGGACTTCTGATAGTAGCATAAAACATTAAAAAATTAGTCTTTAATTTTGAAGCTATAGTGAATCTGCTAAAGATATAAACAAGCATATTTAAATAGTTACTTTGCATTATTCATGTAACTGGAAAAAGATTCACTCTGGGTAGACAATTACTGTGTATTAACATCTTGCCGTAGGGCAGTTGAAATGGTTTTTAATGAGGTGTTACCAGTCCTGAATATCTTTCATTTGCCACTTGACCCAATAATTTATTTTTTACTGGGACATCTTGACTTAAAATACTTAGCTTTATTATAGGGATTTCGTTAATCATATGCTACACTCGAACAGAATGTTTATTGGCATAAAAGGTGTTTATTAAATTAATCTATATTATTCTAAATAATGATAACTAGTACCCATAGAGTGAAATTCATCAGAATTTCCTGAGTATTCAGATCCAGAGCCTAAGAATCACCCTGCTAAATTAGTATTCAGGTCATGAAAACAACTAATGAGGCTTCAGACCTATAAGAGTCCACTCAAACAAACATCTGCCAGTGTTTTAGAGGATATTCTGGCCCCGGCATCAGCTGTGACCTGAAGGGCAGAGCAATATGAACTTAACTAAGACAGTATTTCAGATAATTTGAGATCTAGAGACCATAGCAATAAAGAGAAGAAAAATGGTTCTTCCTCCAGCATAAAGACGCAAATATCTGCTGCTCAGTCACATAGCAGCAGGCTGAGTAGGAACAGGATTTCCAAAGTTACTTTGTTCAAATGATTTGGCTCAGGTACTTGCACTATACTCTAACTAGTGTGATTGAGTGCTCTGCACCTGGTTGTACTTGGCAGATGAAATGATGTTTCTGAAAGCCTTTGGCATAACAAGTCTGTCAGTGGCTACRGTGTGAATTTTCTACACTAATTGCTCGTGTTGAACACTTATGATGTGGTAAGAGTGTTTATGTCAAGGAAGTCCTGGGCAGTAATTCTGTAGGATAACTGGAGCTCTGTGARTTCACACCTTACTTTATTTCACATAAACTTCATAGAAACAAACCGTAACAGTTAACATAGTATTGTGAGTTTGGAGCAGCAGACAAAATTGCTTTCATCAGGATTATGTCAGAACATCCTTCACACAGTTGGTTATCACATGGATGATAAGAGTTTGTAGACATACCTGTAGTCAGCTCTTCTATCTGCCCTTACCYCTGCTGTTAGCTCCATAGCACAGAGCAACGCTCACAGTAAAATTAGTTTGGATACTGGAGTATATAGCTACACCAACACAGTGCTTTTCTCAGGCTACTTTTATTTTAGACACAGTTCAGGCATCTTTAGATCCTTCCTTGCTTGCCACACTGGTATTCCCATAGTGCCATGTACACTGCTGTGGCACCAGGCTGGCTGCCAGCACTGAGGCCATTAGCAACTGTAAATGACAGTTCAGGGGTCCAGTAATAAGATCCCTCAGTCTTTTACAAGACCACAATAAAGTCTTTGGCCCAGAATCAGTAGTCTAGAAAGGGGAAAGAGACATAACACAAATTAGTGATCAAGAATAAGAGGTTGACTGACCACTGCTTCATTTCTTGCTGGAACATATGGTGCACAAATATAATTCATCTTAGTGAGTGGGAGGGGGTACAGGGTAAGAGGGAATCTTTCTGGCATATATACCAATACAATGCCAGTTACGCTGCTGGAGTCTCTTTCTCCCTGTATATGTAATCTATGTTGAATTAATTTGTAGTTGGCTGAATTTCAAACACATCAGGTTCGTTTTCACGTATGTTGATGGGATTTTCTTTTGGATCAGTTTCTTATGTTAATTAGAGCTCCATTTATGCTACATTGTAATGAGCTTTAGCAACTCTGCGTGTGCAAGCCTGGTGGGAAATTGGCTGGATTTGCACAATTTCAACCTTTGTAGTTGCCTGGTTTTGATACACTATAGGTTTTCCTGTTTCCCARGTCATGGACAGTCTTAAGTAGGGCAATGAGTTCTCTTCTAATTTTTCAAAGGAAGGGGTTTTTTGTTGAGGAATATAAAGCCCAATGTATTAAGTTGCATTTTAAAGGAATGAGGGGTGATTTTAGGTGGGAGACTTACCGGTTCTTCAGATCTTCAATGGCTAAGTTAAAAAGAGTAAAAGGGATGGGTTTTTTATGGCTTCCAAGTCAAGCCTCTACTTGGAGAGGAAGTACTAGATATCTAAAGTAGACCGTTCCATATGTAAGTAAGAAGAGAGTAATGCAAGCAAATCTTAAATGTCTGTCTTTTTAGCAGAACAGAGACACGGGTTTTTTGAATTTAAAGGAATTTCCCCATCAACTGCTTTGCTGATCTGTTCAATACCTGAAGACTATCTGATTTTTAAAAGCATTAATCACYGATATCTTTTGTTTATTTTATTGGGAGCCAAAGCACGCAATTGAAAATCAAGACATCTATTTGTATGTCAAAACATGCAGTAGGACTATCTCTTCAGGTGGCTATTTTTTTAAAACTTCTATTTCAGTGCCCCTATGGAAGCAAGATATGTGAAAACTGATATACTCACAGATATTATAAACAGAAGGCTTATAAAATAAAAACAAAATCCAAGTTTACTCAAATGTAATATATATTTAACATACAGATCATATGTAAGTATATCTTTTCTGGAATGTAGTGGGAACTTTTTTTTCTTTATTGCTCACTGATGAGTGGTTGAAGGTGAGCCCTTTTCCTTAGTTTTCCTGATAATTCAGGTTGTGTGACTCAAACCCAGTGAAAGCAGTGGTCAGTGGACTTTGGTTCAGAGCCATCTGACAGAAGGAGTATTGGACAACAAAGACACTTGGGGAGTGTCTGTAGCTTTATATAGACATGTAAGAGAACAGAGGTGGATTCATGTGAATTCTAAGGCAGCTAATGATAATTCCTCCTAAGAAGTCACTGTAGAGAAGTAGAGAGCGCTCCTCTTCATCTTCCCCACCACCAAGGGGTCTTGGCTAGTCAATGAGAACAGACAAGCTGTTGTTTCTTCACAACAAGGTAAAATTATTACTAAAAACTTTTTTTTGCAAGTATTGTATGTGCCACAAGCTCTTTGACACTCCTGAGGTATAAAGATAGGCTCAATCCAAAAAGCTGAGAAAAACATGGATATTTAAGCTTTTCCTATCACAAGTGCCGGGGTAAACATGACCTCTGTGGAGCAGATAGGCTTCCTGCATCTCTCTGCAAGCAGAACCATAGTAGCAGTTCATACCACGCTCAGGCTATCAGCATGTCTGCATATGATTTTGTTGGCAGAAACAATCTTGCTCTACCCATGCTCCAAGCTAAGCAGAGCAACATGAGCACGGTCAGTACATCCTGAACCTCAGTGGTAATACTGGGCCCAAGCTAATGTAGCCTGGCTTTTAAAAGGCTGTWTTAAGTCAGTTCAGCATCGTATTAAAAATGTTCAGAGGTTTTTTAGTCATCTAGCTGAGTAGGGGCAGAGCAAGCCTGTTTCTGCCTGTGAAATACCTTCCTTCTACTTACCATCTATTTAATACAACAACCTCAGCTGAGTTTGGCACTTGAAAGCTTTTTTCTTCAGGAGCCTGAGGCAGTAGCTGTAATTGCCAGCTCATAAGTAGCTTCTTCAAAACAAAACCTTATTTATTCTTTCTTCCACACAGCACAAGTGTTAATGGTGCAGAAGTTAAGAGCAATTGCCCATTTTTCCCCTTACAACTACCTTCATTTTCTCTTATAACAGTAAAAGTTTATGTTTATAAACACAAGTTTCTTTCAAGCAACTAGCTTCCATTTCCTTTTGAAAACCAGAATCCTTATCTCTCCAAATATTTTTGCATAGCAAAAATACTCATAGTACCTACTGAAATACCTTAAAATATTTAGTATTTTCCTGCTATGTTGTGTTAAAAAAAAAAAAAAAAAAAAGGAGACATGGCTTAGACTGTTCCCATTTCTCAAAAGATGTTTGCAATAAATATTCATCTTAACCTGAGGCACTGTCGTTAATATCCAAACTTGGGCTTTTCAGCTTCGTGTACTTCCAGAGCACTTCTTTAAGATGAGAATGAGAGTCCATTCTTAACAAATCCATGTATGTGCCACACAGAAATATATTTTTATATGTATAATTATCAATAGGATAATCATGAACTTCACGTTCCAAACCATTTGTTTATTCAGTCATTATGGTCCAAATCTATTGCATTGGAACATGCCTAAAACTCTTCCTCCTCACTTAAGTGAAATAATCTGTATAGTACAGATAGGCTTATAGAATTTCTCAAGGTATTTGCACGATGTTGTCACATGTGAGTACTGAACAATTACATTACTATGAGAATTATATCAGCATTGCCTATTACRTAGTCCGTAGTGGGAAAACTATGCTTTATATCCTGTTAAGTGTTGCAATGATCACGAAACAGGAGGAGGAGGACTGAACCTGAGTTCCCCCAATAAAGAAAGAAAAAATCAATAAAGAAAATAATACACAAAGGATTTGTTTATTTGTGATAAAGCTTGCATGCTTTACCACAGTGAAAAGTGTAGGCTACATAAAGAATGAGCACTGGATAAATAATAAGCATTGGCCTTTAATGGAGCATTTTAGGAGGTTGGTGGTCAATGCAGTAGAAGCATTTGTTGGCCTGGGAACCCATCCAACTTCAGACTGTGGTCAAATACAAAGACAACTGAAATCCCAGTATTTCCTGAATTTAGCCTTTTAGGAAATCAGACCCCCAATATATAATTGAATATGTCATTCCTTGGGGAAACAGAAAAGCGTCCTCGCCTACTATATCCAGCTCTTCAGCTGTGTGGTTCTTGCAGTGTTTTAACTAAATCAATGTGAAATGGAGAAAATTCGCAGCATTTAGTTGAATGATTTAATTCTTAGAGCATAAAAAAAAAAAAAAAATCACTAATGCTCAGAAAGTGGTAAGACATTCATAGCGTGAAGTTTCTCAACAGAACTTGCTGCTTACTCACACATGGACAAKAATCTAGAGAATAGAAATGTGTAAAACCATGCATTGCACCAGAATCCAAAGAAAAAAAAAAAAGAAAAAAAATCAGAGTAAGTGGTCATGCATGAAGTGAGCCTTACCATAAATAAATAAAACATTTAAGTACATTGTTTTAGTATGCTTAACTGTGTGCTAAACTGACACACTAATGACTGTAGTCTTTTCATGAAGAAAACCCTGAGCRTGAAGTAAGACTTCAAAGAAAAAGTTGAAAAGACCACTCTTGGCTATCTGATTTCAAGGGACCTTACAGCTGGTTGTGATGGTACTGTACAATTAAATCTCTTAAAATGTCTTATTCATTGCTTGTCTGCCATCTAATCCGATAATCTCTTAAACCACCTAACAGAGTATCAGTTCCTTTGCTATATGTACATGTATGTAGCTGTAAGCATGCACGTTCTGCTGCCCCATTCATAATCTACCCCTGTCCRTAGTTGTTCTTACACATCATACTCATCTGTCTGCTTTAATGATACAGTCCAATTGGGACAGTGTTATTCCATGCCCGCCTTTTAGGAGCATCACTGAACAGATGAGGAAAAGATGCTATGTTATGAACACGGGAGCCACATAATAGTCCTACATATTTTCCTTTAAATAAATGTAGCTACAGATGTGCCCTTGGTTTTCCACGTGAGGACAATAATCACTGGCATGGGACCATAGCAGTGACAGAGATTGGTCTCAGTTGACGGGATTTTTACCAAATTATTACAGGACTCTTGATTCTTCTCCTCCTGGCCTTTGCCATTTTCTTGCAGATTCAACAAGTTATTGAGCATCCCCATCTCTAAACTCTTGTGGTTGCTGGACACCAGCTGTGATCATTGTGAGAATGTGGCCAGCCATGCAGTGCCTCACCGACTGCTGGTGGAGACCGGGTTGTAAATCCCTTTTGTATCCTAAATCCATAGCTTACTTCAGACCACACCTGTATACATAAATTTCTCCTGCAAAAAAATAAACTGTTCCAGGATCCCTCACACTGAGGAAACGCAAGGATATGGATCTGAGAAAAAGCCAGGACAGTGCACACATTTACCAGTTCACCAACTACCCCCACCCAGGGAAGAACGAAGAGAACCCCAGTTGCCTGAGGACATAAGGGTGACCTGCAGTGTCTCACCTGTGTCCACTAAATCTTCATAACTTTCCAGCAGATGGGAACAAGCTGTGCCCTACTACCATCCTGTCTAAGGGTCTGCTTGCTTTATTCTTCCAAGGATAAATTGATATATGTTTGAATAGCAGTCCTAGAAAGTACTTGTAAACGGACCATGATAGCTAGCTTTCTTACTGCTAGTTCTAATTTAAGAACCCCCTAATAAAGGACCACTTCAAAAAGCTTTTTTAAATAATTGTGAACTTCATTGCAGGTGGGATTATGCCTTCAGAGCTGATTAATTGCAGAAGCTGGTCTATAGATATTACTAAGGAAAAGAAGATGAAATAAATATATGTAGYGGGTACTATGTATATAAAACTGTTTGAAACAGAGTAGGTTGCAAACTACTGAAGGCTGATTTAAAGCAGTTTGTCTAGATTTACTTTGGCTGTCTTGCAAAGAGATTTTAATTTCATAATCACGTACACTTTATCCAGTGTACCTTTTTTTTTTTTTCCAATGACATTGGATGAACACACAAAGGAACAGAATTAAAGTTTGGAAAAATTTAAATCTAGCATGTCTTACATTTCCAGTGTTTCTCTTGGCAACCTAAATATTATTTTAACTTGTGGTGTGATTATATATTGGCTCACATAGGGGAACTGCAGAACTCTGCCTGCTGAGCATCATTAAGCACTTTGGTGCTCAGTGGGAGTTTGTTCATTAGGAGGAGTGTGTTATGAATTTTACTCTGTGTGCATCTTTGTCTGTGAGAGAGAGGAAGGGAGAGCAAGGCAATGAGAAGGAAATATAAGATAAATCATTTATACATACAAAGTAACTACATATCAGTACTCCTATTTAAAAGAAGCAGAAAAGTATTGCGCAGAAGAAAATAAGCATCAACATGAGGGCACGAAAGAAGTCTCCTGAAACCTGTTGCTACTACTGTTTGGAAACTTCCATTATTTCCTCAGATTTAATCTGGTTGGCAAAGATCCACCAGTCTGCCATATTTTGCCTTTTGGTTTATCATTTCATTTTAGGTATTTGTCTCATTTTTTTTAATCTTGAGACATGTAAGTTAAAATTGTATAATATAATTTATTTTAATAAGTTACCCATACTTATAAATGAATTCTACTAGCAAGAAAGAGAAGACTTAAACTGTAAAGACTTAAAATCACATTATTTTTTCAGATTTTATAATCTTAAATCAAAATTTTTCACAGCTGAGAATAACCTATAGATTATTCCTTTATTTCATTTTATATGTCAATTACTAGGTATCAAAGACTATGGGGTCAGGGGGTGGGATGTTGAAGTTCCTGAAAAAGGGTATATTTTGTAAGATATGTAAAATGTCTTTGATTTTTCACTGGAGTATTTAAAAAAAAAAAGAAAAGAAAAGAATCACTGGCTTAATTTTATATTCACATTGGCTTTATTCTAATGTTTTGTAATTCTGTTGGCTTCTCTGATGTATCTGTTTGTTTATATCTGTACAGATGTGGAGAAAAATCAGACTCACTGTTTTGCAAATGGTTTTTTAATACCAATGCAGTATACCCACTTGGCATAAGTGACATCTATAAGATTTTCATACTTATTTTAACTCAATATGGTATGTTTACATAAGATAGCATTTTTGCCTATACATTAAAAACAAAGAAACAATTATTGAAGGAGGAGAGAAGTGTGAAAAATGGATATTATCTGTTCCTTTAAATTATGTCTCTAAATATTTTTTTCTCTATGAAAGTAGCAAGAGCTTAAGCAACTCCTGCTGTCTTGTTGTTCGACATCCACTACTGCCCATCTGCCTATTGATTGGTAGGAAACTCCAAATGGGAATTTCATCTCATTAATCATGTCACATCACAGGGATTAGGACAAAAAAAAAAATCCTTTATGCTTCACAGCAGCCATCTAATGCCCAGTAAGACAAGTGAACGAATATGATATGGATAGAATATCTTCCCACTAATTAAAGGTCATCTGCTAAAAACTGTGAGTCAGGCTTGCTCAGAATGTGCTATAATCTAAGTCTGCACATACTCAAGCTTTGCAAAATGAAAGGAACAGTAAATATGTATTTATAATTCAAACATTAGCATAGCTTGAGAATAAAACCCATCCATTACAGAACACTGTAGTGACAATACTTGCAATAGTGGTTCTCCCTGAATAGTTACTTGCAAAACCCAGTTCCATTGATTCTCTCTTTTTCCCCCTCACATCATCATTAATATCCATCCACATGGCATTTCCCCACTGATATGCTCTGTAATCCTTTTACCACACCACCAAAATTGTTACTGTTCTACTCGCAACCCACATAATCTGCATTGTAAGATACTAGGATTTTTCTAAGCCTGTTTGGTACTGTAATGAGCAAGAAAAAGCAATTAAAATTGCTAAGATGTGACTGAGCAGGTGAGGTGAGGTTTCCTTACAGTTAGGGCACTATGGCAGATGAGAGGGACACACACAGCCTTGGAAGAAAGCCAACTTATTAATGGAATTTGACCATGCAAAACTTGTTGAAATCCCTCTAGAACATCAAATGCCACATTATAATATCTTTACTGAGGTCCCTGCCATTCCCAGGAAATCTTTAATTCCCTTTTCAGAGTATGATTTTTTTCAGTAATACCTTCCAAAGCAAGATTTGTGGGATGTATTTTGGTTTGCATTTATATTTTGCTTTGTCTCTGTAATGAAAGCTCTCATGAGTTAAAAGCAGGTAAGTGGATTCTGCTTTTTTTGTTGGAAAGAAACCTTCAGGGAATTAAGGTTTATTTTGACAGAACTAAACAATTAATTATTTTTTGCTTTTAAGTTAATAAATAATTCTAAAGTCATAGATATTTTGTCCCTGAAATCATTGCTTATGATATTGTATTTAAAATCTTACAGGTCATTTTAGTCATGCTAATGACTTGAAATGAAGGTTAGATGATAACACAGATTTAGTTTTAATTAAGAGACTYGCTAATGTGATAAGGTACATAAGTAGTCTCTCCTTCTAAAACAAGCAGAATAATACTGCACACTGCCAGTGCAAAGACTGACAAGATATGGATATTCTTGTGATTTAGTATTTGCATTTTGAAAGTTTATGAGCCTGCAATTATTTTGCACCATTTTCTAAGATTCTAGCAAATGATCCTATCTCTGAGCATGTTATCCTGAAGAGAGAAATTGCTTACCAATGTTTACAATCATTAGTTTTACAAAGATCATAACATTAGCAGAAAGATCGGAATTTTTCCATTGACCTCCATGCTTAGAGGAAGTTCATGCTGCAGCCTATGTTAAATGAGAAATAAAAGCATCCATATTTTTGAAGCTTCCAAATCTCTAGGTAAAAGGCAGGGGATGAAGACAAATATTTGACTATTAGCTGCATTCCTCTGCTGAGTAGACTTAAATATGCTTCACTTTTTTTTTTCAGACTTGTATAATTTAATAATGAAAACTACAGAGGTTAACGATTCAGTTACCTGTTTCTTGGCTATCGTTGAGTTGGCAGACCATTTCTTAACCGCTAGTATTTTTCAGCCTACTGTTGATATAATTAGACTGTATTGTCCACATTTGTGGATGATGGTGTATTACTAGTCTACTGTGTATGTGCATAGCTGCAGATTTAAAAAAAACAAAAAACAAAAAACAAAAAACAAAAAAAAACCACACACCACAAAAAAGCAACACCCCTCTCAACGTT
This sequence comes from Phoebastria nigripes, assembly GCA_035582835.1. Classification (NCBI taxonomy): domain Eukaryota; kingdom Metazoa; phylum Chordata; class Aves; order Procellariiformes; family Diomedeidae; genus Phoebastria; species Phoebastria nigripes. The sequence goes on along the minus strand of JAYKAV010002109.1, from coordinate 3,184,347 downwards.
CTCAGTAGATCTCATAGTTGATACCGTCATTGTAAGAAAATATCAAGGCAGATACTATAAATGTCCAGTTGTTGGAAATACTTGAGTAGTCAGATATGCTGCTGTAAAGCACAGTTACCAAATGCATATTTATTTAAATGAAAATAGAATTGCTCACACTGAATCAGCTCAGACAATAACATATTGGTGAATAGCTGTCCTGCTGCMRTGTTTGYGYATGCTAATTGTATAAACAAACTTACTTTATTTTAGCATAGAAACAATCTACAATGGCATCTTCAGTTTCTAAAACCRACTGAGATGGTAATAACAGCTTCTCTACTTTATCAAATATTTTCTATTTGTTGTTTTCTTTTCCTCCGTAGACTTATATAGGTACATGCATGTATATGCATGATACTCCTCCTGTATGAATATAGAATATGTTATATTAGATATCATCATCACATGCTTCTCCAACATTCTTGGATGTTTAACTCCTCTAGAGACCTTTTTTGAAGAGCTATTGGAATAACCAGTAGTAAAAGTATGCTTTCCCATTCTAGAGGGAAATGAAACCAACACTGCAATCAGAGCAACTGCACCTAGCTGATACTGCTTATTCCACTGGTCTGGGAGAGTCCTGGTTTCCTCCCTGCTCTCTGCTATCTCTTTTTGTCGCTTCTTTCACCAGTCTGACTTACTTCATCTACAGCATGCTTCAATCCCAGCTTTACTTACGCGCCAGCCTGTGCTGCCTCTTGTGCCAGCCTGTAAGCCACTCTCTAACAAGTCCACTTACCAGATCTTGTTTCCTTTCAGCTGAGTAGCTCCAAGCCCTCACCTGACACCAGTCCTCTTTTATTTTAATCAAACAAGCTCCACCCTCTCCTCTTTCTCGAATTGGAGCCCAGTTTACCCCTTCAATCCCTGCATTCCCTTTCCAATCAGCAATCCATGTTGATTTTCGTTCTGTATTTATTCCTGCTTCTCTTCACATTCAGGCCCAGATTTAGCAGATTACTTAATCAAGTGTTTTCTGACCCTTCCTATTAGTYTGCTTTTCACCCCTCAGCATTTGTAACAGATCAAATGCCCTCTCCATTCAGAAACCATGGCTATTAGTAATAGGGTCACTGATTCCAAAGGAGATCCAGGCTCCCTGTGCTTTTCTCCTATAACTGCTTCCACCCTGGCCTGGAGAAGGTAAGAGCAGTATTACACAAGGGATTATTCATAAATGTCAGCTTCTCAGAGATTTTCTGAGGATGAATAAGGATGTGCAGGGAAAATATTTAAAAAAAAAAAAAAATCATATAATTTATTTTTTTAAGCTTTTTAGGTCACATCTTTATACAGGTATACAGCTTTGTGTTCAACATCCAAACGGGCTCAGAACGAGACGATATGTCAATACAGCATAGCAGAGAATTACTTAGGATATTGCCAGTAGCTGTTGAGCGCATCATTAAGGTGTTCTGGCAGGGTTAGGTAGTGTGGTTGGAGAACGTGGACATAACTACACAGCAGGGATCATCCTCTGGCACTCACGTGCCATTGTCTGCACTCTTTCTACTCTTCACAGTTGAGCCCAACAGGTTCCTAAAACAGGAGTCTTTGCAATGTACTGTGTGATGCAGATACATATCCTTGCAGGCTTTGAATTTTGCTCTTACAAAGCTGTCAATGCTATTTACTTCCTTATGTAGTGACAGGCAATCACCTCAAGTCTGACAAATATTGAGTAATCTACTCAACCTCTTGCCAAAAGCTGACAAATCTTTCTTCTTGGCTATCTTGTTTGTAACAACTTTGGTGACCAAAGAACAGCACTTTTTCTTCAGACAGCAGAAATCTTCATCCCAAACTTCCTATGACATTCAGCAAGCAAGTCAACCCATGTGCAGGAGCCCTTACAGTTGCAAGTGGCATAATTCCCATTTTTCTTTTCAAACAATTATTTTACATTCATCTTACAGTGAGAGAACAGCCATAAAATAGGTTTGATACTTGAACGTTATAATTTGGTACAGCATTCAGCAAAACAGATTTGAATGAATTATGAGGCATTTTTGTTACCTTTGTTACACATCAATACGGTTGAAAAGTAGAGAAAGTGCCAAAGYCAGCTGCTTTGATGTTAAGATAAAAACATCCTGAATCTGCCCAGCAGGATAAGGAAAACACATTTTATGTGTTGCTTACACTCTCGTTGGCTCCTTGCCAAAAAGACAGTATGTTAAAAGTTACTAAACTATTTACTTTTTTAACTTACAGATTGCATTTGGTGTTTATAACCCTTGTAACCTGTTTTTGGTTAAAGGCATGCTATGATGCTACATGCCACTATATATAGTGCATAGTGCCACACCCATAAGGGGTGTGGGAAAGGACCGGGCAGTCCTCTGAGTTGTCCCATGARTGTGTGAGTTGGGGAGGGACAGTGGTACCTGCTGAGAGCCACGGGGAAGCATGGAGCGGAGCAGGTGTGTTGGTATGCAAGTGCCTTGYGGGCCAGGTAGCCACTGGCTTCTATGTCTGCGTATACGGGGAGCCTTGAGCAGGGAAAGGGATATGCATCCAGCAGGTGGGCATGGCCCAGGCCCGCTGCCAGAAGCTGGCTCATCCCCTTGGCTCTCGCTCTGATGGCTGCAATATGCTGCCCTCGCTTACTGGCTCCTGCACCACACACGGGTGGGAGTAGCTGCTCAAGAACAGCTTCCCAGGGAGCAGGAACGCACTGTAGCTGATCCTAATAAAGGGTAATGAAAGCTGCTAGTGCCTGAAACGTGGGTTATCAAAAGGAGTGGAATGTGGGTAGTTGAGCCATCTTTCATTTTCGTATCTGCATTTTTCCAAGTTCACTGTCTTTTGAAAAAGGAAGAAAATAACTTGTGGGTTTAAATATTCTTTTTCTTGATGCCTCTAAACGTGTACATGCATCAGTGTTCAGACCTCTGCTACCTGGCCTGTATTTATTAGTTTTCTTCACATTAATACACAGTTTTGGTACTATTTTAAATAAGAACAGTTCTCTTTCATTTAAATTATGGGAGAATCCAAAGAAAAGAGGATGCTAGTGAGGTGGGAACAATCCCTCCAGATATGTTGTTCATAGCATATATTGATTTCTAGTGTTTTATGGTAAGCAAAAGTTTAACAACCATAATTTTATGAAAATGACAATTGAAGAGGACATCTGGTGAGAATTCATTTATGCCTTTTTACATTTTTAACAACCTGGCTATTTTTACTCTTCTTATCCTCTCAAAGGGAGTACAATGTAATGAAGCATGGAGCTGGAACTAGGCCACACCTCAGCTGGAAAATGTCAAATTCTATTATGCCATCCTCAAAAGCATAAATCATAGCTGCACATTTTTAAAGGTATAAATGAGGGAGGGAACAATATAAAACATTTATCTGAATTCGTGCAATGTATTTATAGTACAGAATGGTAGAGTATGGGTTATTATTTATGTAATATAGAACCATACCAAATATTTAAAGGTTGAAATCTGTAATACATAGTATCTTATCTTTGCTGAGGARTCCCTTTGAACATTGTTCACTTTCTTGCATTTAATTTTTTGTCAGCTAACAAACTAACCTGCTTAATGTCAGGAACTACTAGTTACTTTGTCGCTTGAAACCCTTATTTTACATATGAAATWTTTTTAATGGTCTTAAGTTTAAAAAACATACTTGACTAGTATAATATCCAGGATTCCACATTTCAATTTTTTTTATATTAAACTGTACCTTTCACACATTCTTTCCCATGTTTCACTGGTTAAATTATGTATGGGGAGGAAGCGTCTGTCTCTTTGGCAGCAGCAATACGATAGTTCATAACTATTCAAATAAATAAATAGCATTTACTAAGCACTTAGGAGGAGGATGGAAGATTGTTAAACTCACTTGCTCACTCCCACTCTTCCTGTTTTCTTCAATATTCCTTTTATTCCAAGAGGTTTAAATTATCTAAGTCTGACTCTACTCACAATAAGTTTGTCTTTCTGGATATGTTCTATACCTCTCAATTCTAKAACACAATTTTAAAAATGTTTTTAGTATATTATGACATTCATACATGTGACTAGATGACATTTATGGGGACTGCTGATACGCTACAAGGGCGTGTGATTATATACCTCTGTGAGATTTTTTTTATCTGCCATTCAGCCTGTAGTAGATGAGGATCTTGGGCTGAGTATTTAAAATACAGGCTTGTACAATATAAGGCTACTAGCCTCTCTGAACTCCTTTGTCTAGCCATGGTCTGAAATATATATTAGGCTGATTGTAGTGATTATAGTATATTTACTGTATAACAAATAGGCTACATTCATTATTATGTGACTAAAAGGTGGCATGGACCCAAACTCAATCTCACTGCTACCACCTGAAAGCTCTTGTTGTACTAAACCAGTTTTTGTACAAATCATGTTATTTATTATCTAAGAAATATGTTCTTAATTTGAACTACAACTTCTATACTTTACAATTTTTGAGATTCTGGTTAAAGCTATTCAGAGACAAATAAGTCAGTTGAAAACCATCTGTAAGAGCCATTAGCAGAACAGAATTGCCTGTTTTTTCTGAGGTACGTTTTGTTTCGTGCAGATTCTTCTATCTTACGTGCAACAGTCTTATCATAGCATCCTCAGGTATATGAACAACACCTCTGGTATATTATTTCTTCTTATGTCCTTTATCCAGAGAKATCTTGCGCAGTTGAACTTTAAGTTTCAAGAAGAGGATTTATTTCTGAATTAGATTGGGGGTGGGGGGTTAGGATCTTGTCTAATGAATATATCCATATTGTTACGTGTATCTGTGATACATAAGAAATGTAAACCTGGAATAGTGTGGTGCAGTCTGTGGTACTCTTCAGTTCCTAAAGGCATTTGTTCCCTTGGACCTGGCCCAGTACAGCCAATTTTTAGTTGTTTAGTAGAAGCTAAACTGCCACTGTGTCAGAGGAGCAGAGATGACAATTACATCTACTGCTTTGACCAGCATTCCTGGCGTCATGGACCTGCACCAAGAAGTAGTCTGAAGATAAGGGACAAACCTTTGAATCTGAYACAGATCTTATTTAAACCCAGATTAGAAAGTGGAGAACGAGTTGAGTATACTACTGAGCCTCTTTTGCAGAGGACATGCGTTCCAGAATTTAGCATCTGCTGGTGTTTCCCAGCTGTTGAAATCGTGTGTCCCTGTATCGCATTGCTGGAGGCCATCCAAGAAGTGATAGAGGTTTCTGTTGTCACATCAATAGGTTCATTTGAAGTTCTTAATCTTGTATTTGAAGGTGAAAGCAGTGCAGACTGTTTCCTCAGAACTGTCTCAGATAACGCTTGGATGGGATGGGGCAAGAAGGCAAAGTGAATTTGCTCTACTCGATACACGTATCAACTAGTATATATGTATTAACTATATGAACTTTTCATTTTCTTCACTGAGAAGGCCATGTAATTTTTTTACTACTTTTTAGAGAAAGATCTTGAACCAAATAATGTTAATGCTATTTAACTTCATTGTGTATCATATGTTTCCAGCTTATGTCTAAACAATGTTCTCCTGCAGTAGATGTTCTAGTGTTAGACATTTGAAATATTATCTGCCATTCTGTTCTCTTACTGATTTAATCTCCTTGGCTTTAAATAGTCTGTCTGAAGTCACTGCAGAATGGATCAAAAGAGGAGCACTCAGCTAAATTAGAAGGAGGTTAAGAAGCTATTCTTAAGAGTTATTCTTAAGAGTTCTTAAGCTATTCTTAAAAGTTTAAGAAGCTATTCTTAGGCTGAAGGGTGGCAAGGAGTAGTTGAAGATTTAAAGTTGAAGGCAAATAGTTTAAGAATATTATGGTTTGTCACGTGCAGTATCAGCAGCGATTTCCTTTCCTTCCTGACTGCTGCTTCATGCATACAGCACGTATCCACTTTAGTTTGGGCAACACAGCTGTGTGTGACAGTCACTCTGTAAAACAGATAAGGGATCAATCTAGCTTTAAAAAAATGCTGAGAAATTTGGAAAAAAAAAAAAAAAAGAAGACATTAGGGCAGTTCCTTGACGAAGCTGAGCCATCCCAGCTATACCTCTACAGCAAGGGACACGGCTCSGGACAGCAGAGGAAGGCACTGTCAGCAGGCGCTTTGGAAGGTGGAAGCCTGAGCTGCCTTCATCCTTCTCTCTCTGCCATGAAATCCAACCTGCCTGTGACAGGGAGCTCAGGCTGACAGAGGATGCCTTTCCTTTGCCTCCAGGTATTCTTTAAAGAGTTAGGACAGGAGCGGTGTTCCCCGTTGCCTAGCATGCCCCTGGTATCAGTGCCTGCTTCTCAGGACACAGGAGGAGAGCAAAGAGCACCGCCGCAGAAGATAACTAGCACACTTCTCAGCCAGCTTTTAGCAGTCAGTAAAGTGTTAATGTTCAGTCTCTTTTGCTCAGCCCTAGATAGACGCGCTACTGCTAATTTTCCGCTATCCTCTAACACTTAGTTTAGAACTCAGCAGAAACTGGGTTTTTTAGTGTTTGAGTAGACATTTGGCAACTTGTGAAGTGTCAGATGAGTACTGGTGAATTTGAGAACGAGGGTGAACATTTGTGTCAGGGAAGGAAAAAATTATCACAGCAGAAAGCATGCTCTAACCTGAGACTGGAGGTACCTGAAATAAAGTAGCTTTAAACTAGTCTATTCCAATTACATTAAAAGCCAAATCCCTGCCCTGCTGACACTTTACAGACTCGAGCAGCAAATCTTGAAATCTAGCTTCAAGGGACTAGCTGCACACTTGAGACTTAATCAGTATAAACCAAATATGGTAAAGGTTTAAACCGTGGCCTAAACATAATACACCATAAGAGAATATGGCTGAAAAGTCCTATCTGAAAGTGCCAGCAAGGCAGAGGGACCAGTAACTACGTTTCAGCAGAGCAGACTTCTCTGCTGGTCTGGAAGTTTCTGCTCTGGAGAGGAGCCACAGCCTCGTGTCTGCCTGGCTGTCCAGTCTAACACCAAGGCTTCGAAAGTAAAAGGTGCGTGAGGGTTCTCCTGTGTTGTTTCCCGGGGTGCAGTCTCCATGCAGAGCCCCTGCTGTGGTGTGTTATGCTGCAGAGAGAGGCACAGGTGCAAGTACTCAGTTTTCCTGCTTTTTTTAATGCCTTTGGGACATAGTCATTTCCCTATAGATTCTCACCTAAATGATRAAAGACTTGGTAAATCTAAAATGTTATTCGCTGGACTATTGTTATGGAATTTCCCTATTAGATTTATCACTGCTCCTATTAATTCCATTTAGTCTATTAATTTACCCTCTATTAATTTATCACAGCTTTCTGGGTTGTTTTTTTTTTTTTTTTTGCCCTCATCTGCAAAGTGCTCGATGTTGACAGTGACGGAAACCTCACAGGAAGCATTGACAAGGTTTGAAAAATAATTCTGGAGCCCTTGTGTTGCTAAGGAAGTTTCATCAGTAGAACCAATGATTTGAGATTGTTTTCTCAGCAGTGCATGAGATAAATGAGAACTATTTCCAGATTCAGTAATTTTGAAATCTGAAGGAAAGATCTTATCAGTTTGCTGGCCACCCTGAATAGAATACATCAAGAAAGGTTAATAGGAAACAGGGATACCTGTTTTGTTTTATAGCAAAAAAAGCCCTGCCAAAAGTATTTTAAGTAGCTGTTTTTACCTACTTCATTTTGCGTTAAATATAAAATCTAAGCATTATTTTACGTAACTAGTTTTTCATTATACACTGCTAGGATAAGCAAATTGTTTTATGAAAATAAAAATAGGTGAAATTTATTAAATCATAAAAGGAGACCTTGTATGAGGTCTGAAGTGCTGGAATAATTAACGTATGTTTGGGTATCTTCCAAATTTTTCCCAGTGGATAAAGGAATCTCTCAGGAAAACTTTATTTACACAATTTTAACCTAAGATGCAGCTGTATTAGGTGTATAAGGGAATTTTCTTTTCCACCACAATTTGACTGCTTTGAGATTCACCATCCTCAAATATATGACAAATATATTTAACAGACTAATAAATACAAATAATGTGAACCCAAAAGTTTGTATTTATGTCTAAATACAAACAAACATCAACCTTTGTTTGCTGAGACTCTTCCCTATCTATAGCAAACCTTGATTATATTTATTAAATATGAAGTATTCCACTTCCATAGGAGTAGGACTGGGACCATGGAGCAATAGTGGCAGGTGATATTTTACTGTAGCTGCAGCATGCTTGAACCATTCAAGGGGAATACATGACACATATCTGTGTAGCTCAATTTAATGTGCCTGGTTAGACAAGCACAAATGTTCATGTGCAATGCATTTGCAGCATGTAGATATTTGTGTTACAGTATACTACACAGTATATATTTGGAAGCTACTAGGAGTGTATGAAATCTTTTAAATAGATCATTAAAATGTGTAGAATACTTTTTAAACAGAAAAAAAATCTGCATTTTTTGAAGATCATTAATTTAACTGAGCTACCACTAAACAAAAGCATATTTAGATAATTATAGCTGTTGAATAATGACATCTGTTCTTCAATGAAGAATCTATAATTTTTATTAGAATTCTAATCTTCTTTAATTTTAACTTCAAATCTTGTGTGTATACAATACTATCAGTCATAATCCTATTGTAACACTAATTAATCTGGTGTGTTATTCAGCATTTAGAGATTTTAAAAGTACATTTGACTAAGTTACAAATAAAACCTCTCCAGGTTAAAAGTGCTCCATTCATATCATGTGAATCTGGTTTGAAGATTTCTGGTGAAGGAAGGAGGGAGTTATTTTTTCCTTTGCCAATAAAAATAGATCACATCTATTTTTGGACTCTGGACACAATCTATGTTTCTAATTCTCAGACAGTGACTATGACTCACTGAATATATTTCTAAAGCCTGAGCTTCAAGAACGTAAAGATACTGGCCAGCTCCTCAGCTGGTGTAAATCAGTGTAACTTCTCTGATCTTTGTTAAGCTGGCCTTATGCAAGATCTCTCTTATGCTTTTAGGCATTTCTGTTTTCTGATGCTTTGATTTTCCTTTGCTTTTTCTCACCTCTCTGGAATAGTTTCAGACTATCAATCCATGAATGTCTGAGTTATTTTGGGGGCCAGCTCATTTGTTGCTGACTTTTTTTTTCCCCGTGGGACAATATAATGTAGGGTCTAATCGTTGATTTGCTTTTATATAGAGTAGTTACTCTGATCAAAGCACTCCAAATGTGCTCTATGCAAACAAATTCCTATAAATCACAAAGCAGGACTTAATCTGTGTCTTCCTTTAGCTTTTTTCTACTCCTATAGTGTAGGTGTGTTTTTCTCATACACATTTCTGTTATGTGGTATCTATTTCCATAATTAAACATGTGCATTTTATTTCATATAAATGGACTTGGTGTATGAATTCATATATATAAACTAGTCTACAGAAAACTAAATAGGAAGGTTACGGTAATTAACATGACAGTAGATGGCTGTTTCCTCTTTTCGGTTGCAAAAGAAATGTCCGAGTCTGCCATGTGTTGGAGCTACAGCCAATCCTTGGGCAACAAATTTCAGTGACTCCTTCCTACGTAAAAATTATCTGTGGGTGTATAAGCGTGTGCGCTCGTGCACGTGGGTATGTTGCAATCCGTCACTTTCTTTAGGCACTGATATCACATCCTGTTATGAGGAAGCAGCAACTTCGATTGTGTCTTGATGCAACTAATACGTAATTTTGGAAAAGTTTCAATAATAGTCACCAATGGATTATCAGGCTACACTTCCCTAAAGGCATACAGCCTGGCCAGAGGATTTGAAGGTTTTGACAAGTCCACCATCCGTGAAGAAATCTACCTACTTTATTACATTCTTACAAGAATTTGCCTTTTCCTCTGCAATAGTAAGCTTAACTTTAAGTAAAGTTTAAGTACTATTGTTAAAAGATTGTAGTACACCTTTCTTTTATGAGTGTGCAGTTTTGTTTTATTAGTGTGCATCTTGGGGTACAGATACATTTCTAACCATCCTTTTTTATTTCTCTTCCCAATCCTACATACAATATTTTATTAGCTTGGGGCGGGGGGGAGGAGTGGGGGGTGTCACCAGGTTTCTTTTTTGTCAGGTATTGTTATATAAAGAAAAATTAATATAAGGTAAAAGTAGATGCCTTTAAAAAGGTAACAATAAATCATTCAAAGTCTGTCAGTTTTCTGCGCAGGCTGCTAGAATAGATTTAATGGATCTACATACAACAGAGCTTATCTATATTGCTTAAGTTTTCTCATCTGGCAGAGCACTGCATGATTTGGAACAAGCCCTATATCGTGGGTAGACTTTCTCTACTGAAGAGATATTGATTTCTGACAAGGAGTACTTCAGTTGTGGGGGAGTCCGTGTATATCTTCTCTATAAGTGTTTCTTGATACATATTTTGAGACATAAAGCCTAAGAATACAGCACAGAATATGATAATGCAGAATATAGAAGAAAGCTGTTGATTACCATTTGTATTTTTAGTCTCCTCATTTCAGGAGAATGCCAAAACCAAACTTCAGCAGTCATATCCAACTGTATTATTCCTCATGACAGCATAAAATAGTGAGACAGTTTCACAAACTAGATTAAGAATCATAGTTTATATTGCTGCATAAAATTGCTAAAATTGTACAGAAATCTGTATTGTGGATCATAAGTTAATGTAAAAACTCCAAGCTATTTTTTTTCCACTTTGTCTGTTTAAGCTACTGGGCAAGTTGTTGCATGAATAAATATATTTTCTTCCTCTGAAACTGTGTAATATTAAATGCTGTGTTGTTGGCATAAAATATAAGTTGATCAGACAGACAAAGATTATTATTCTGACAACAGCATACACAAGGGTATCGTTGTACATTGAATTTCAGTGTGTAATATGGTATAAATCTTCATGAGAGACTCAACTTTTATTGGCTGCACAGAAGGTGCTTTTCCTTATTAAATACGGGAGATGGTCTCGGGGGAATTTTTTAAAATATCTTTATCCATTTTTTTCATCTAGTCTCTGGGCCCTGGAAGGCTGACAGATACAGCTGGGTAAGCATTTCTCTTTTGAATGCCTGACTACAGTCATGCTTTAGCACTTGAGCCCCTGTAATGTTTTGCCTCAGCAGAACCCATCAGATCCCACACAAGCTCCACCTTTCCCATTCCATAAATGGATGTGTGCGTGCCCCGTCTATAGCCTGTAGGACAAAAAAATGCCTTAATTTTGTGAAATATTACCAATGAAACACTAAAATTACAGCCGTTTGGATTCTGCACTTCTGTTGTTTCTTGCTATCGCTGACTATTGTCATCCTCTCATTACAACTGCTGAGGATTTTCAGGGCGCGGGAACACCAACAAGTGCTCTCGCTTCTGGGCACTGCACAAAATGAAGGAACAAGGGCACAGAGTAAGATACCCTCTTCTTGAATTTAAACTACATGGATTATTTTCCTGGCCAATGCAGGTATATCATCTCTTTATTGGACATAGGTAATTATGAGATTTTCATCACCTGTCTATCAGGAGAGTTAGCCCACCCTCCTAAATCAGGAAGACCAAAGAGGCCATGGAACAAAAAGGCAATTTAAACTCACCGTTGGTTCCCAGCCTGATTGTGGACCATAATCTTCTTTCCTTGGATAAGCACTGCACGCAACTAAAATGAGCTCAGGAGCTTCAGGCTCAGCTGAGACCTCGCTGCCACGTGTCAAAGCAGGGAGCAACCCAAACCATGTAAATTTGTTTCCTTCAGCTCCTGCCTCTTCCTGACCCTTTTATGAAGCATGGCAATAATCCACAGCTTCTACATGGTACACATCACGGCAGAGGTTGCCAGCGTTCACCATTTCTTCAGGGGAACCCATGTCTTCACTGAACCTGGTGTTTGCTAGCTAAGATCTCTCTTAAACCTTATTGCAGCAAACATAGCTGTGACAGGAAATCTATGAAAAGCACTAACACATGAGAGAATACTCTTCACCAGTTTGCAGCACCAGGAGTTTTTGCTATCTATCGCTTCCCTTTTAGACCCTCACCAAGGCACCACTTACTGTCTCATCTATAGTGTGGGGAGAAGCCCACCACTAAGGGGCTGTGCTGCTGGTCAGCCGTGGTGAGAGGGCTCCTGGCCGCTGCAAGGCTCTCGCTGTCTGCCAAGCACCTTGACCACTCCTGATGATGTGGACACTGGAGTTGCACGGAGGAAGGACATGGGGAGGGCTTTGGGTGAAGAGGTAGCATCTCTCTGCAAGCTGTTGTATAGACAGTGATCCAAATGAAGCTCAAATGCCTTTCACTGAAAATAAAAACCAAAGGGCTTGAAAAATCTATTTAAGTGAGTGTTGTTCTCTACCTTCACTGTGAAGTTTGTGGTCCCCTTATTTGACTTCATTGTTTCCAAGTCCAGAAAGACTTTTAGCGGTTCTGCCATTCAAAACACCGGGTTTGTATTTACACAGTCGGCACATTGGTTCATTTTTGGTTTCCCTATTGCATCTTGCCATTTCCTAGTGCTTTTGTATGTTCACACATTTTTGTATATCTACACTTCGTTACTTCCCCAAAAATGTAGGTTCTAATACAACACAGGTTTATACACATGCTTATGCTTTTGTTTTGGATAGTCCCATTCAGACAAACAGGCCTCTTCATTGTACATACTTAAGTGCTCAGGTAGATTATAGTTTTAGAGAGCATCTAAAATATATATGTTGTATGTAGATAAGAATAGTTTTCTAAGGTGGTCAACCTAGTCCAGCTTCACAAAGAATATGAGCAGTGCCATGCCAACTAGTGAAGCACCTAGCTTTCAAACTGAAGTTTGAAATTAGACATTATATGTGGGTGAATCCAGTGTAAAACGCTTTTGTAACAGAAAGCATGCTAAGTTGTTTGGCCAAGCTAACAGGAGCTACTAAGGACGATAGTATACAAACTATAACTCCTTGCTCCAGTTAATACTGAGTTAAATACCAATGTATTAACTGAAATGGCAAGAGTAGACCCATCCTGGGTAAAAACCTTAGTTATTCAACTACAGAGTGATGGTTATGCTTATATTGAGTCAGTAGAGATCTTAAAGAGTGAATTGTTATGGCATCTCATTTCTTCCACCTTTATTAGTCAGCTAATAGTATTAATCAGTTGGGAAGACTGTGGACACAGAGGTGTACTGCATTTTGAACTGATGAAATTACAATCCTCCATAGATTTGTATATTGCATTAAACAAGTCACTTATTTAGTCTTTATTTAATCTCCCTTTCCCCATTTGAAATGAAAATGAGGTGGATCTTTCATGTGATGGTCTTTGTAGACCCACACCTACCTCCCTCCCCCTGCATACTTTATATATGCGTATATACGTCTGTGCCCCATAACATCATCCCACAGAATGGGTAAGGTTATTGGGGATGAAGGCAGAGCTCAGATCTGATACGTGTATCCTTTCTTTAGATCAGACAAATTCAGGGGTCATTACTAGATTACCAAACTTTGAAATTTTTTCCCCCCAAAATTTCTGTTCTTCACTATGAAAAGTTGCCAGTTGTGAGATTTCAGGCCCTTTTAGAGCCCATATGAAAAGAATTGCTATTAAAACTTGGATTTACTAATTTTTTTACAATTAATAGCATCAAAGTCTTCCCAGCTGCCCAAAATTATCTTTTTTATCCTGGTACTTTCTGTTATAGCTTTATAGCTTGATGCACTTAAAATCTTAGACTATACCAGTATTTTTTATACCAGTACCAACTATAAAATCTATATGCATCATCTTTACAGCGTAAGTAAGGACTGTGGAATTATTATCGTTAAAGTACACATTATTAGTGTTGTCTCTCTGATACTGGTTTGTGTATTATTATGTTGAGAGGGAGTAGCAGCTCTAAGGACAAAATAACACTTTTCTCACCATCCATAGGAACATGAAATTGCATATATTGTTTTCAAAATTAGCTATCACATGTAAACTTATATAGTATAGAGCTAAATAATAAAAGTAAGTGCATTTTTAGGTGCTSTTCAAATGAGGTCACAGCGCTCATGAATTTCCCAGTATTGCTTTGAGCTTATGAAATTCTAGTGGCAATCCATGGAACGATGACGAGAAATGTGACACACACGTGCACACGTACACGTGCACTCATGGTCAATTTAAAAAATGCACTAAACATAACTTGAAGGGCTAATCACACTTACAGCTCACAAAATATTTTTTCACCTGTGTATGAATGCATATTGATGTGAGAAAAACGTTCCGATGAGGAAATCGTAAACTATTCATCTGTTAGTTTAAAGTGAATATGTCTTATTCACTGCTAATTTTAATCTGCAGAAATATTACACTATGTYAGCTGACTCAGTCTTAATTCTCACATATACCATAGGAAAGATATGTTTTGGTACACTGTTTTCACAGCCTAATTTCCCACTGTTTTCTCCAGTTAGAAGTGTGTAAATATTTTTAAAAAAGCAGAGTTAGGAGTACCTATAAGATGTAGTATGTTTTGGTTTCCTGTATCTGCCTCTTACGATAATAACTTTTAAACAAATGTTTGCATTTTAACAGAGTTGGGGGTGGGGGTGTGTTAGCTAATGTTTGTTTATTGTCTTAATTTTTCACTGGTTGTCAAACTGGCTGCATCCCAACATCCAGGCGATAGTGATTCTGAAAGGAGATAATCTGCATGGCTTTCCAAAAAGAGTGCTGCAAGCACAAAGCAGACATCGGCATACAGCAAGGAAAGGCTGAACTCTAAGCACTGCTTTAAAATTTTCAAGCTCTGCTTGGTGTAACTGTGTCATGAACCATATCACTTCACTTCTTAACACATCCTTTTCCTTCTTTTCTCTACACATTTTCTTCGCTCCTTCAGCTGCCCATCCTCTTCGGCCTTTAGGCAAGTCAGTTTATGCCATTTCTTTGTTCTTTGCCAGTGCCTGTATACATCAGTCCTAATAGCATTTATCAACTTTCTTGAATTCAGCTACAGTTTATTCATAGCTAGTTTCTTCTTGCAAAGTTTTTATACTTCAAAATTGCAGACCAGAAATGCAACTGTTTTTTCAGACTTCTCCACGTGAACAATAACAGAACTGTGAAAAGGCTAAACTTTGAATTTCACCTGTTTCTGGAAATTATAGCTACTGTAACCTAAGAGACTGTTTCAGTAACAGTACTGCCTTCTCTGAATTTTCATCCTCTGCTTCGATTTTTGCAAAACCATCCAAGTAGTCTTCACTACATGCATTTGTTGTATTCTCTGTACCCCACGGTAAGGACAGTACAGCCAGCTGAAGTCATGAGAATTAAGGGGGAGCATTTCTTGTGCAAACACTGATCCAACTGGAACACTTCAAAAATTTGATCCAGGAGGAGAAATGATCACTGAGGCTGCTCTCCTTCAGGGTGTCTGTAACTCAGAATAATAGCTCTTGAGTTACTAGCTGGTTATGTTTGGCATTCATCTTCTGAAGTTACTGCCAAAGGCATATAGGCAGAATAAACTATAACACCACATTGATAAATATGTGTCATTTCCCCCTGTCTTCTCCCAGAATTGTATAAAATGGAAAGGCATAATTGGAATGTTAGTAAATATAATAGATCAGAATTTATTTTGGTTTCTTCCCAGCTTGAACCTTTGTAACATCAGACTTCAACCTGGAGTGACTGACTTTGACGTCTGATTTACAAATCTTTCAAATGAAGAATGTAGTGTGGAAACCAAATAAATGCTTACATGGCCATGATTTTTCAGATTAGGAAAAAAACAGATGAGAAAGCAAGCTGTGCCTGTGAAGGGAATGAGTTTGTCATCTCGTGAACTGGGCATCTTCCATTGGCCACCTGGTGGGATGGGGAGTCCCATGAGGTCTCTTGTGTCTCTTCCATTCCTCTCATGTTCCCTGTGCCACTACAATGTTTGTGGCTTTTAGCTTATTCTTACATCTGATCTACAAAATCTGATTATGGGACAGCATAAAGAAAAAGAATGGCAGAGTTAACTGTGTGTAGCAATCACATCTCTAAGTTAAATTTCAGACGGTAAAGGAATTCACAATAAAACATTACTTCCAGTTTATAATTCAGTGCTCCTGTTTTTCTCTAAGAAAAGATCTAAGATGCAAATCTGATCTGCATTCTTCTTTTTGCCTCTGAGTGAGCATCTTTATGAAGCACTCAGATCTGACAGAGGCGTGGTCAATAGCTGGCAGATATGGACTGGAAAGCTTTTCTGCCTGTCTTCCACCATACGTTGAATCATAGTGATCATCTGTGCCTTTATTTTACCCTTTTGATTATTAGTATATTAGTATATATATTAAAGTATATTAAAACCAGAATTAAGAATGTCTTCAACTCTTTTCAATTCACAGTGTAATGTGTGATAAACTGTAGTTAAACAAGAGCAATTACTAAACAATTTTGCTAATTAGAAGATGGTTTGCCAAATATGTTACCTCATTTTTTTTCCCTTACTGTATTTTCCAAGAGCAATTAGGAAGTGGCCATAAAGATTACTGGCTACTGTTGAGGAAGACTGAATGGAAAGAGCTGTGGTAGTTGCACTGAGATAATATGTATAAATAGAGATAGCAGAAGATAAGAATGGCCATAGTGTGTCAAACCGAAGGGCGTCAAGCCCATGCTCTCCCCAGGAATATGCCAAGGGAAGAGTAGGATCAAGTATGCATCAAGGCTATACATTTCTGTGCCTAGAAATCCATGAGGACGTCCATGAGGGTGTCTTAAGCCAAAGGCTGTATCTGTGTGCTTAATCACCCTAGACAGCTTTTGGGTTTTGAGTTTTGGTTTTTTTTTTTTTCCCCTGAATTTGTGGAATCACTCTTTGATCAGATGTAAGCTAATGCCCCAGCAGTAGCTCTGCAGCTGAGGTCCCACAGTAGAAAGGACTGCTTCCTTCTGTAGCTTTACCCTGATACCTGATACTTTAATTTGATAGCCCTTATTTCTTGTATTAAATGCTGAATAGTCATTCTCTTGTCATTTTCTTTGTGGCACTAATGATTAGATGGACCTCTGTCTCATGAATTCTCGGTCATTTCTTTTCCAGATTGCAGRGTCTTGATTTATTTAGCTGTTCCTTATGCAGATTATTCAGTGCAACTTCAAAAGCTTAGAATTAAAAGTACGTTTCTCTAATGCTAAATGATACTTGATTTGCAGTCATTAATTTGTTCTTGTAGATTAACGTAATGTTTCATTACCAAGTAAGACACAACTGCAGAGTTACAAATATTATATGACAATTATTTCAATTGTTTATTTCTATTTTATTCTCTGGCAATAAAATCTTCACATAAATTATTCCCATGCTTTTGACTTCATTTTCATTTCACACATGGTCACTGATGTAGATGCATAAGTCTTTGAGCAGGAGGTAGGAACAGATGACCTCCTGAGGCCTCGTCAACCTGAATTATTCTATAAGTTGATAAAATCTATAACAAGTAATTTTCTTCAGTCATAGCAGAAAAATATAAGCATAGTTATTAACATGTAAACCTGTTCTTTAAAAGGCATGCAAAAGGTACCACAGCTTTTCTGCAAAGACAAAACTTGTGAATTTTCATCTGAGCATCCCTCTATATGGAACAAGCTCTCTAACACAGCAAGCAGGATACTGAACATTTCTGTGCTCCATTTAATCCTACAGCCCAGTTGGCTAGAAGCAGCAGACTGGTGGCCAAGCAGCATTTGTGTTTTAGTGCCGCTGTGAAACCATGGAATGAGTTTCTGGGGTCCTTTCCCCACCCCATCTCCCCCCAAAAGGATGTCAGGCTGATTTCTATTTTTTCTGGCTGGTGAAACGTGCTGACATTATTTGTGAAACGAGTAAGTGATACGGGTTGGTTGTAGGTTTTATGTAAAAGCCTAAGCATCTGTAGACAAAATAAAAAAATAATTTTATTTGTGTCCCTCTGGCCATGTATAGTTCAAATAGATGATCGGTCCRGGATTTTAATGTTCCTAAATATGAGGCCAAAAAGGTACTTGCCCTAAATCACACTACGTGTAAGAAGGAGCACTGACAGTTCACGTCACATCTGATTGAGCAAACAAATCAAGAGCATTGGGCTAGAGGAAAGAGTTGGGAGCAAAGTCCTGAAGAATGTGGTGAAGGAGGAGCAAGAAGAAGAAGAAACTTCTGGGAGTTGTGCTGTGTCAGTAATAGGGAAAGAGGTGGCTGTGAGGATGTTTCAATCCACCAGTCTTTGGCTGGGCTGAAGGTGGACAAAGAGTGGTAGCAAGGCATGAGGAAATCTGATTGCCAACACCACAGGGAGAAATCCCCATGAAAAGCCGGACTCRGTGAGGGACAGGAGGTGAAAGGCAGACCAGATATGGAGCTGGGAAACTCAAAGGAACATAAAAGCAACCAGGTAGTAAACAAAGTGGGAGCCAGAAACAGATCAAACCAACAGCAGCTGACCACAATCACCCTTATTTTCCTGGGGTCACTTTATGGACAAAAGCATGGGATGGTGATTTCCTTCAGGCCTGAAGATGAAAGATGCTTTTGGGAGGCAGAGTACAGCGGGTGAGATTGCTCTGCTTTTCTGTCCTGTTCCCACAGACATGCAACAGAGAATTTGCTCATAGCGATGCCAGAAGCTTTGGACTGAGGATTTGCAGTGTTACAGAGCCAACTGTATTCAAAATTTCAAGGAAGGTTCTGGGTGTCAAATGCCTGATTTTGGTGAGAAAGACCCTGACCTCCTCAGCTCTAAGTAAGAAGAAAAGCAGGCTTAAAAGCAAAGGATCCTCTATGGTGCTTCCAAATGTCCAACAGCAGTTTATCGCTGGATTAGAGTTTATAAGAAATAAGTAGCAAATTGTGCAAACTTCAGGTTTATTGCCCTACTAGAAGTGAAGTAAGTTTCAGAAGTGAAAAGAATATTTCACAAAAAACCCCTCAAACTACAAACAATGGTGTCACCAAGGAACAAATACCAATATATTTGTATATCCAGGAAAATGACTCCTGAAGTCTTTCCAAAATTACTTCTAGCTCTATATAAATCAGGGAGATATATGCATATGCCCATGAATTGTTTAACTGTAGAAATGTCTTTTTTTCCTGTATAGCAGATGCACAAGGGGAATGGGAATGTTTTATAACTTGGGTTTTTAAATAATAAATAAATGGCTTACATTCTCAGTTTGAGATGTCTTGATTTTTGCGTACTGTGTAATACTGAAATATACAAATATTTTTTTAGAAAGAATTATTTTTCCCTTTTTAAAAAGAATATAAAACCTCGAGAATATGATAAAACATCACAGTCGGTTTCTAAATACTTTGCATCTTAATATGGTTGAAGATAAGGCAGTAAGTAATTTCTGAGTTTTTCCCTTGAGCTGCGTAGTTCTTTTCATATGTAATTATTCTCTGAGTGCATTAGATAATGCTATGGTTCCCACAGCTGTATACACATCTATAAATCATTAATGAGGCAGTTAACTGAAACAAAACTATAAAAGATTTGCATTACCCGGCAGAACCCAGCCTTAATTGACTTCCAGTTATTTACAATTAATTTTTCCATTTGGAATAATGATTGCAAGCAACTTAGGTTTTTTTTTTTTTTTTATTACTCAGGAATTAGATGCTGACTATTCATCAAAAGTTTTTACAGCAGGACCCTGTCAGTGGACAGTAATGAGCTTGAGGTAATCTTATTTTTACACGCACATATACACATACACCCCCCTCACACACATTGGCAGAGGAGATGGGGTGGGAGGGGGTGCTTGCAGTAAAATGGGGACAGGAGTCAGCGCTAACTTTTTTTTTTCTTTTTATCACATACCTAAGTTTAACAACAATTAATTTCCTTTCTTTATAGCATCTAGCTGAAAGGCAACACCATGAATAGAGCTGGCTACGGTTCTAGATAGAGTAAACTGCATGCATGAAGAGTGAGTAAATATTTATTTCTATCTTTCTATCTTACAAGACTGTAAGATAGAAACCAGGGAATAAATGATGCAAAGGCTGTCAAGTAAATATTAATCCATTATGCTATTTAAAAAAAATACTTTTATAGAAATATAGCGCACAAAGAAAATCCTCATTAACTTGTCATTGGTTGAGTAAGCCACAGAACTCGAGGCTGTGCGTCAGACTCTGGACATACACAACTAAAAGATCTGCTCTCTCTTCCATTTAAGCATAACTCTCATTGACATTAATGGGCTGTGGATGTATTCATCAGGAAGGGATGTCACGTTCAAATGCCTAATAAAACTTAAGTCAGAAATAACCAGAGCTCATTTGCAGCAGCTGATGTTATCTTCATTATCTTTCAATCTTCAATTTTCAAAATGCCTAAGCAGATAGATCCCATCAATAGTAACTCCTGGTCAGTTCTCTGTTTCTGAATCACAGCTATAAAATAAGTAAAATCTTATGTATTGGGGTGCACTATACTGGAACCACTATCATTGGAAATCAATCCTTCCCTGAGACTGAGCAAATGATACCTTTAACTATTTCCCCTTGCTACCCTTACTGGGTACAAGACACATAAAACAAATGTTTGGGTTTGTTTCTTTCTCTCCCCCTCAGATATAGCTGTCATGCTGAGGAAGTAAAATTACCTGCTTTTTTTTATTGTTTCAAAACAAATAATTTTGTTGTCCTTTGACTTACATTTGAGACTGTCTCTTTCCTTTCATGAAAATTGGCTAGGTACGCTGCTCCGAGCGAGGAATTGAAAGTAAAACCAGTGTCGTGAACACAGAAAAGGGCAGTTGCAATGAGCATTAGGAGCTTTGATTTCTTAGAAAGTTGTGTGGACCAAAAGACATACACTGGTAAATATGGGAGAGCTTAATTCTGGGTGATGGTAAAGCTAACGACTGCTTTCTGCGCCAAAYCAATAGGTGCCAGTGAAAGGCCACTATAATTGATCTAGAAAACGTGGGCCCCGTGACAATCAAATACTTGTAACCTTGAAAATCTTGCAATCTAGTGCTGAAGTAATTTTTTTCCAGGTTATGTTCTGCTGGATTGTGTTACAATGTGTAATGTAAAGTAACGTGACAAGACTAGACATGGGTCATTCAGTCTGTCAGTAATTTCAGAGCTTGGCAAATTGGTCCTCCCTCTTCACCAGTCCATGAACTTCACAGATACTTAACTTATTCATGCTACACTAGCTACCACATTATTTTAGCTGGAAAAGCTACTGTGATGTGTGAAATCTGAGAGGCTTTTCTTTTTGAAATTGGGCTGGTACCAGATGAGCAAACAGTATTATTATTTTCATTAAGATACCACATCCTGTCAACACATAACATTGGCAATTGCATTTCAAATAATTGCATACTTGACAAATTGTATAGCATAATTTAGCCTATCCTTTCTACTGTGTTCATGATCCTTCTTATTGGGCTTGATTTCCTGGGTTGGGGAAGGGTCTTTTATTCTTTTTGTAAGCTCAGAGCTCCAGTAACTTTTTATGCACATAGGTGATATTGCTGACATTGTTTTTTTTTTTCACTGGGTGCAACTATTTTAATAATTCTAAAACCAAGAAGTCCACTACATTCCAGAAAGTATTAAACAACTGATCCACCCCTTCTTTCTTAGGCAGATTCTGAACAGAATCTGTTACTGCCTGTCTTCAAAACATTGAAAAAGAAATACCGTGGCTTTGGAGTTTCCTGAGGGTTTGCTTTGAAGAAGCCAAAAATAATTTCAGTGAAAACAGAGCTTTCATTTGGTGAAAATTTCTGTTTATTTGAAAAACTATTAACTATCAAAAATATGCAATTTACTTACCAGCTCTGTTATAAATCAAGAGTCTTAGTCCTGCAGTGTTTCTCATCACAATAGCAGACTTCTCATTTTTCTGTGACTCCTTGCAGTATTATGAGCGTGGCCTGGTTTTGATTTGGTTTCAGAGCCAGCGCCTGTGAATCAGGTCTGCGMATTAAACACAACTGCTTTTCTCTTTTTCCTTTTTTTTTTTTTTCTTTCCCAAGTTAGTATGAGCTGAGCATAATAAATATTAGAAGAAATAAAGAATTACAATCGGGGTGTGAGGAATTCATTTTTTCCTTTGGAATGGAATCTCAGTATTAAACTACCAGGAAAAAGCCATGAAAGGAATCAGTGGTTTTTCCACTGCTTTGCACATTGTAGAGCCATTTCAACATGTGTAATATAGGTGTCAAATGCTAATAAATCAGCTGTCAAATGCTATCAAATACTTATTTTGCACAGGTGTAAATGATCACATAAAATGCAAAGCACTGATCTGACACCAAAAATCTCTGAGTACCGTTTCTGTCTTCACCAGTTTTATAGAACTAGTAAAAAAAAAGTCCAATAGGGATTTTATTCCTTGTTATTCAAGTTACTAGCTTTTTTTGTCTGTTTTCTTACTTTTCGGGATGTGGTTCCCCTCTCCCCATCCCCACCCCCAATTGACACCAAGGGAGAGAATGCAACAATTTGTATGGAACTGCTTTGGACTGGTCTACAAAGAAAAATATGTTTCATAATAATGTGACGAATGATAAAGCATTTTTCCTGCCAAAACATCTCTGTAAGTGCCCCAGCATCATCAACTGATGGCAGCACAGCTCTGGGAATAAACAGACTTTCAGCTAATGGCAGGAATCATCAGGGGAAACACGAAACAGGTATTTCTTCCTGATACAGAATGAAACATATGATTAACGTTAAATGCCAAATCCTACTGGCACTGGAGCGAATTAAAGTGTATTTTTCATTCCGGTTTATTCTTTCTTCTCTTTTTAGCTAATTCATCTTGTTTCATTTAATACCAATGGCTTTTCCTTTCTATTTGGCCACTTCGGTGGAAGGGGACACACACAATTCATTTTAGGCATGTGGCCTTTTGGTAATAAGAGTAAAGCTTCAGGCAAAGCCCAGATCCTAAAATGCGAACAATGCAGGCCCTCCATGCCTGTATTCAACCCTCCAAAGGTAGGGGGTCAACCTACCATGACCCCAACCACTTCTTTGCCTCTCCAGCAGGACAGCTGCTGGCACAGTCCAAAAGGCATCTGCACCCTGGTGCCGTGTGTACGTGCATGTGATATTGTGACGCTCAACTGCTTAATGCATCATGTTTACATACGGCTGTATACTTCGAAAGTACTCAATAACCTTAATAGAAGATGTATTGTATTGCAGTGTTTATTATGAAGGAACCGGGATGCAAACTTTATGATGATGAAACCATGTCTTCACCTAACAATTCAAAATGACTGAGTTGCTATCCATTGTCTCATTTCAGACTTTCTTGTGAAAAATAAATACGTCTGTCTCGCTGTTGGCTGACTGAAGCACACAATGATTAATTAGAGCTGGGCCAATTCTGTACAGTTAGTATGAACTTGCCACTTCCCTGGCTGTTTCATCTCCACCATCCCTCTGACTGGCCAAAATTTATTCCAGAATACTGGGCACTTGCTCTGTTACCAGGAGCAGCAGGTGTATGTACGGCCTCACCCATCTGAGATGAGATTGTTGTTTTTAAAGATGATGAACTTTTAACCATAAGGGACTGTCCCAGCTGTGTTGGCATAGAGCTGGATTGCTCTTAGAGGTAAGATCTGCAGTTAGTCAAGCAGATGATACACTAGCCACAGAATACAAATGGGGAGGCTAGGGCAGACCTCATAGCTTTGAGAGAGCACAGAGGTGAGCAGCTACATTTTAGGGACAGCAAAAACTTCTCCTTTTCCCACAACTAACCCCTCTTATAGACAGCCAAAGCAAAGAACTGATATATAGCGAAAGGAATCTACTACTCGGTGAATACACATTTCAATGTCATTTTTGAAAAAGCGGTGCATACATTTTCAAACATGCAAAGCCAAATGTCTTTTTAAAAAATGTAAATATTGTAAAAGATCCAATTTGTTAAGTATCAGTTATCATAAGAGCATTTTACTATATGCTGCTGTATTTACTTTCATAATTTTTGATTATGTCAACAGAATCACATAATGAAGATATAGTAAAATCTTACTGTATTTCTAACTGGAACTCAGAATAATGGGAGTTCTTCTTTATTTAAAAAAAATGAACTCTAAAAAGAATTTTTCCCCTACCTTAGATTACCGCACTCGTGCAAAGGATGCTCTATTAAGGTGCCCGTGTTAGCTGGCCAACAGAAGCAGAAATGGATGACGGTCTAATGGAAAGGGAGCAAGCTGCAGCATTTGTGCTGTGCTGACACCGAATTGGCTCATTTCAATTGATTTCTTTGATGTACAAAATATAAAACTGTAGTAATTCATAATTCATCTATAAATTCATCATTATAAAACCAGTTTTTTCTCCCCTTCCATCCCAGCTTCAAATCATCAAAGACACCTTTATTTGCAGATAGAACTAAAGTCAAAATGTTTATTAATAGTGATTTTACAAGTGCCTAAACATTTGTGGTCTGTATAAGAAATGATGATAGCACATGACCTGGCTTTAAAAAACCCTCTGTAAATTCCTTTCCCTCTCCATCCCTCCTCACCCCAGCAAGGAACAGCAGCGCAGGCAGGATGCTGCGGTACAGCAGCAGGAAGAAGCAGTGGGGAAGCGGGACGTCTTTGTATCAGTATTGCTGCCAAAGGTGACAGATCCTCAGCCCAGGGCCGGCRAGACTGTGAATTACCACACTTGTAGTTTAGGACTAAGTCTGCACATGCACACACACATACGTGCAGGAGCAGTTGTGGAGAGCAGCTGAGGCCATGAAGGAAATGCATAACAATTCAGGTTAGCCCACATTTTGTCATGTTACCAAAAATATTCTGTAAATAAATATATTAATGGGCCACTTACTTGTAGATAGCAATTACTTAAACCAGCATTCAGCTTTTAATGCACAGCCATGCATTTCTAAAAAGGAGAGTGTTCTCGCTGTATTACTATAGATCCAGATTTTAAATTGAGATTGGTCACTATTGATCCTGTTAGAGTTTATTATGATAGCAGCCTGCATTACACAAGATTCATAAAATTGCTGAAATACCTTGTCCATTAACTTGCCTGCATTTAGCCAAGATCACCTTGTGTCCAGCTAACACCAACTTTATCGGCATAATGCCATTTCAAAGGCAATTTACAAACAAGGAGATGCTTTGTAGGAAACTGGAGCTGTCACAGAGGCCGATGCAGAGGGGCTGCGGGTGCCGCACCCCACCCTCGGCAGTGCCCCCCAGCCTGCAAACACCCATCCCCAGCTGAGCTTCCTGCAGCCCATACACTGCATCAAAATGGGTTTTCAGCGTCCCTCTGCTCCGCCACTTTGAGGAGGTGCCGAGGACACGGGCACAGCCAAAGTCCTGCTCCTCTCAGGCATTTTCATTTGAAAAAAAACCCAAAAGCCAAAACCTCAAAGAGGTGACGTCCCTCTTGGGCTACCAGCACTGTAGCCAGCTGGGGCCATTCAGTTCACTGCCTCAAATGAGGAGGAGCACGGTGAAGGCTGAATTGCGGACTGCCCTGCTCGACCCCTGGGCTGGGGGATATGGGTTCTCCAAAACTCTCCTACTGAGATTGTTCCACTGTTTAAAAGATAAGATGAACAAAGGCGGGGGGTGATAACCRTAGCCAAATGTGAAATTGTGTCCACGAGAAATCAAAAAGCTCAACTGTGCCAGTGTTTGCTGTGCTGTGCCAGCAGGCAGGCATGAGATCGCGGGGCTATGCAGCTTTCTGAAAGCAGCACACGCTTACCTGTACTGGACATGGAACCACAAAGGACAGGGAAGGTTACTTGCCTGATCTTTATAGCTTACTTTTACATATTAAAGACAATTMATTCTTCCCTTTTAGTCTTCTCTTCTCTGAGTAAACACTCCCATCGCCTCCTGCCTCTGAATGACAAGATCAACAGAGATCTAGAAGGTAAGACATGAAAGCAATTTCCTCATTTGTCTTGCCGTTCGTGCGCCGTTGCAGTGCCTGGAACTGGACAAAGTCTACACTGAGGCGTTTTACACTGCATGAAAAAAAAAAAATCACTTGCAGTGTCAGACCTGTTCCCCGAATGTCTGTGTGTTGGGTGGGCGAAGGACGTACTCCGAAACACAGCGCTGCAGTGTATGAAGGCTGTGTGGTCTGACTCCCTGGGGGGGAAATGGCTCCTTGGCTCTACAGCCACCGTCCCACACTCCATACTGCGTCAGTCAGAAACAACCACGCAACAATTTTTGGGCCAGATCCCCATGCAGGAGGGTGTCATATGGAATATTCCTGGAGATGATAGGAAGTAAAATTAAAAAAAAAAAAAAAAAAAAAAAAAAGTCTGCACTTTTATATGAACTATTCAATCGTAATTGGCCAAACCTGTTGCTTGTGCTGGCTTTAATGTGTTTCTCCAACAAAAGTGTTAGTTACAGGCGTGCTCATTAGGTTGAGCTGACACATTAAAAAGCTCAGTGTCTTGGTTTGTCAATATTTATCAGGAGCTACCTAATAAGGACTTAACAACAGCTTCAGTCTCTGAAGTTTATCAGTTTCCTAAATCTCATTTGCCAGTACTTGGACATTTAAAACTATTCTGGGAAGGGCAAATTAGAAATCAATGATGTGCTCATCACCCAGTATCAATGCAGCCCTAAGAAATGTAGATCAGCCATTGAGAAAAAAAATGCTAAAATTGCCTTTAGGGAGACTAAAGAAAAGTGCAAAAATGCTACCATTTCAAAGACTGAACTATTTAGTTACTTTAAGTCTTTCTAAAATGCATCAAAGAGCTCTTTTCAAAATCTGCAATTCATAGGAGCAATACCAGAGTTCGGTCAATCTGTCAGAAATGCTGCAGTACCCCAAGGAYAGTTTCAAGTCCTTCTTAAAAATAAGATTTAGAAATAAGGCCCAACCTTCATTTCAGAGAATCCTGATGGAATAGCAACTAAAATTAATAAATAGTCAAAGGTAGAATTTAAGTTCAGGTGCTGCAGTGTTTTACTCACACACGAGCTTTTATTAGGAGTGCGGGAGCACTCACAATTCCTAATGCTCCTGTTTCTTCGTATCATTCAATTTTTGATTGTTTAAGCAATGCCAGTGTGATTAATGCAGTTATTAGAATGCTTGCAATAAAAATAATATGGAATAAACCATGTTTGTACATTGAAAGACTATTCTGGTAATTAGCGTGATCACCTGTAAAACAGAGGCCAGCATGTTTTCTTGAACTGACACCTGGTTATGCTGAAAGATTTCTTTTAGGAATGAAAAATCAGATGATTCTTTCCTGCTGTATTACATAGCACAGTTTGAAGCTACACTTTGAAAGTTAGCAAAAGTCTGTTAACCAGAAAAAAAAATCTAGTGATAAACTGAATTCTGAATGCTACATATATAGATATAGATAGTAGTATACATAATCACAGGAAATATATTCCCCATAGATCTATTTAAAGGGYTTTTTTTGTTTTTTAAGTGACAGTGATTTAATTTCGGGTATGTGTGTGTAAACATAACAATGTGTATATAAACATGAGTTCATAAGTAAATAAGCATTGTGCCTTTGACCCATGAGTGAAAGTAAAGAGTGAACAGGTGATTACTTAATTCCACTTGACTCAAACCAGCTTTCAGTCACGTGTTTTGGGAAAGGAATGTTTCAGTTGCAAAGTTCAGAATTTAGAACATACAATAATTAGGAAAATGTTTAATACCAACCCACCCTCTTTATTGAGTAATTTCTTCAAGTATTTTTAATAGTGCAAAATATTGTTTTGCGTTAGTACAATAACTATGGGAATTCACAGTCAAAAAAAAATCTTAAAAGATTTCCAAAGTCAAACAAAAAAATTTTTAATACTGTATTTTTAGCAAGAACATTTTTAACAAAGAATGTGTACTTTAACTTAATATGGTACAACAGAGAAACCATACTTAAAAGTTTCCATTTTCTAACACTCTACTGCATATTCATTTTTTTCATCTTAAAAGACCAAAAGCCAAGCTGAACTGAGCATAAAAAAAAGCATCAATTATAATCCTCATATTACGTCAGCTATCAGGGTTTAGCTCACACTTTTGAATTGGTCATCTAATGAAAGGACAATTTTTACATCATTCTTTTAAAAAATGTACACACATTTCTTTTTAAAACGTAATATATATCGAGTATCTGCTTCAGTAAACAAAGCTTAATTTATAAACACAATCGAAACAGCTCCATGTTGAACAGTTTCAGTGATAAACTGGACTTGTATGACGTACAGCCAGTGAGGACCTTTGTGGCTTAAAATCATTGTGCCATTGCTATACAGTAATAGCTACCTCCTTAGAAAAAAAAAAAAAAAGTTCTTTTTTGGGGGGGAAGGGGGAATAATTCCTGTATGTGCTTAAAAATACTAAAACTCCTTTCTATCTCCAGGGACCTAAAAATGATCTGTTGCAACAGGCTTGGTTTGGTATGGTAAGCTTGTAAAAAGTCCCAATATTTCTTAATGACAATACGGCAGTTTTCGATGCAGCAACAGTAAATTGCTTGAAATTGTCCTTCAAGTTTCATGCTACAAATCCTGTTCTTCACACAGTACTGAAGGCATCAAAGGTTGGAAGGGATGTTTTTCATGAACTATATAGTCTTCAAATAGTGATCATTATACATTTTTCAACAATAGGTGTTTCCTTCAGTACATAATAGTAGGTTTGATGTATGTTCTGTTTTCTGGAGGGAAAAAACAAGAGAAGAAAAAAGGTCAATTACACAGTTAGACATTTTACATTTAATTGAAACTTAGATGGGTTTCCTTCTTTCCTTGTGGACTTTTTTTTTCCTCAAGCCAAATTATCAGATCTACAAGTGATACAAACTATCCATCACGTGAGTACGTTTTACACAGGAAAAAGAGGCACCGGATGACAAAGCCCTGCAAAGCCCTGGAGAGGCAAATGTTACGCAGAGAAAGGAGCCGGCCTCAGTGCACTGCCCACCTTCTAACCCCGTGGTACAGCTGTGGGCACTCCGCTGGGCTAAAAACCCACCAGCCTCGTTTCAAACGGTGCTTGCCAGCCAGCATCCGCTGAGTAGAGGCTACAAATACTTTGATGTGGATTTTCTTCCTTTATGGCATTTGCTTTTCAATTGAACACTCATTTTCCCTCTTTTTTTTCAGAAGGCAGCCTGTGTTGTATTGCATGCCCCCATAAGATAGACCGAGTAACATGGCATCAGCTTTACAACATACCATTATTACATGCACAAAACCTAGGGAACAGTGTGTTAAAACAAAATTGCATTGCATTTAAAAAATGTAATAGAAGTAAATCAATATCTGTTCTTTGGAAAACTGTTCTTTCATTCAGAAACTGCCACATTTCTTTTAAAATTATTTTTCTTTATTTAGGGAAACAAGTAGAAAGCCACTTATTTCCTTCATAAAAATATTCCTAGTTATAGTACCTATCAACTGTGATTTTTCACATTAAGCCCAGAGGAAAAATGAATATTAAAATGCCCACAGAAACTAAAGCTAACAAGAATCCATATTCTTGTTCATTATACAATGAATCATGAATTCACCCAGCTAAACCCGCAAATACTGATCTTGAAGATGATAGCAAAATGATAATATTGAGAAGCATTTTGTATAATGTTGACATCTATCCCATTACTGTTTTACATATGCCAATACTGAACGCTCATAAGGAAAGAACAAGTATTGACCTGCTAACTGACACTGATCCTTGGAGCAATCTCAAAGTTTGCCACATTTCAATTTCAAAATGCATTTCAGCTATAATATGAGTGATTTATCATTTAGCAGTAGCTGTCAAAGTAACCTCCTAGATAAAACAAAAACATCTGGAACCATAAACAGAGGAGAGCAGTAGCTGAATTTTAATCCAAATCCGACATGTTCACTTCATTAGGAACAGGAAACAGCTAATTAGTAATTGAATGTTTCATGGTTTTAAGGAGGCTCAGCCTCTCCAAACAGAGATGATTTAATATGTATTTTGGATGTAAACAAGAATAAAGATCGGAAGAGCCAGGGACCTAACATCTCCGGAGGAACGTTTGGGAGCATGGGAACCTCCAAAGAAGTGAATAAAATTAGTTTCAGGCCTTTGGCTGATTAAAATTATTGTTTTAAACTTAGTGGGGCAAATATTAAAGCCTGGGGAGGGGGTAAGCAGAAATGCAAATACTGAACACTGTGGGGTTTGTTGTTTTGTATTTTTTTTTTTCTTTTTCTCCTGATTATTAGGAAGTTGCACATGACTTCCTCCCATAGCAGGCTGTACGTGTCCTAGCCTACATTAAAGTTGTACTTCTAAAAAAGGCAGCCACTGACAGAATCTGCAGGTCAGCGTGGCTGCCCTCAAAAAATCATATGAATAGTCTTTATAGGCAGTCCAAAAGGCTGAAATTCTGCCACAGTGTGCTTCTCGAGAGCCAGTAACGCACTGGATCTGCGTTCCRCACAGAAGCAGCCAAAGCATCACATGTCCTGGGCATCGAACACCGGCACCTCTACGCTCTTCAAGGGCGTAGGCTCAGGAGCCAGACTTACAAAGGTATCTTCTTGCCTAACCACCTATACGGGGTGGGATTTACAGATGTGGTTGGTGAATTAGTCCATATAATGCCAATGGAAGTCAGCAGAAATTAGATACATAACTCACTATTTAAATGGCCACTGGGCGTAGCTGCATCTTTTGATACGTTTGATGCTTGGTATTTGTACAGACAAGGACAGTGAGACTGAGACCACGTATGCGCGCACATTTACGGTGCTGCATTTGGCAACAAGGACTCTGTCTGCAAAGAGGAGGGGAGGAATCCAGACGTGCATTCAAGGGAAGAGCCGATTTATCAAAAATGGGATCAGTAAGGATCAGCAATATTTTTTTTTAAATTCTTGATATTCTTACTGTATTTTAAAAACTATTTTTCAGACTAAGGTAAGAGGTGGTCATTGAGGGTACTGCGGGCTGATGGACTGACTATTTAAACTTTGAAACAGGTTTCAATTTTTCCTTCCTATTCCCTTTATTTCTCAAGGGAAGTTCAATGGAGGTATCTGGAATACCTGTAAGAGAGAAAGTAAATGCCAAAGCTCAAGCACAGTGCAGCCACCCAGGAGATACTATTGATCAGTAAACAGAAAGTGCGTAGTTAAGTATTTCCTTTTTTTACAAAGCTCTCAATTATTCTCCAGAAATTAAAATACTTTTTTGTTGCTGTGCAATAAACTTAACTCCATGGCATTAACAACGTCATACAGCAACCACCCATGAGGAATTAAAAGTGTTAGGAGCATCTGTGCTACCACATACATGAAAGACAATGCGATGTTGTCAAATTCATCTTTTTGAAGAACATTCACCATCTCCTCAGTGTAGCTGACTGCAAGCTACGTACCATTTTATAGCATTTTACTGTATTATATAGCGAAGATCTGAATAAATCTGTCTGCAATAAATGTATTCTTTTATTAGGTTTATCCCTTAATCAAATATTCATTTATGTGGCCTTCATTCTATTAAAAAATGAAATTATACAAAGGTGAGCAAAAGCGTAGATTTACAGTAGTTTAAAGCCTAATCTCATTCTCTAGGGGTAATATTGACAATATAAAAACTGTATAAATGATATTCCCTAACACTAAAATATGCTTATGAGCCCCCTGTGCATGTTACACTGCTTTACAACCTACAGTGAAATGCATGACTGGCTTAATAAGCAAGACATTTAGAAAGGATTTTTTTTCCCCTTCACAATGTATAAGACAACTAAAGATCTCACAATTTCTCAGTGAGCCAGAGCCGATGTTAATAATTGTAATTYTCCCTCAGGATGGTGTTGTCTTCCCTGAGTTGTTAGTCCAGGGTATACATTCATCTCTTGCACTCTCTTTTAGCAACAATATCATCGTTTGTCTTTTTCTTTCGAGGTTTTAATGTGTGTATAAAGGACAAGTCCAAAAGCAATAATTATCATCTGCATGTTTATTCACATTTTTCTTTTTTTTTGTTTTTCTTTTCTTTTTTCAGCCTATTCAGCATCTCTGACTTTTCTGAATCCTTTGTGAGGCTTTGTTTGTAATATCTTTTAAGTTAGTAATTCAGCTGTATTTCCATAAAAGTACTTTAAAACAAAATTTCCATGTGTATCCTCACAACTTGCATAAAGAAATGCACCCCAGGAATGCTGGTGTGCAAATCCACTCCAAGAAGGGGAGCGATGCGACGCAGCCGCCTGACTGCGATTAACCAACACAGCTACGGCTTGGGATCGTTCGGGTAACTTTAGCACACTGTAAATTGGAGGAGAAAGTCATTGGAAGAAGGAAATTTGGGATCCGCTACATAATGAGAAAATAAGGATAGAGCTGTTGTATCAGTAACCGTAAATTATTCATGCAATTTAAAAAATAAAACCCAGCACTACATATTGCAGAGAGTATGGGTAGCAGAGATGAAATAATAAACTGAAAATCCCACTTTGCCAATTTAGATGAAGGAGGAGTTGGGAGAGCAGCTAAAATAAAGGTTCGGTAGAGCCGAGACGGGGCTGCGTTTCTGCGGACAGAAGAGCAGCAGGAGGGAAGAGGGCAGCCACGTGCCAGACCTGCGCGCTCTCAGAGGCTTTGCACAACTCCTACTTGAGGAGCTGAACCAGAGTCTTATACGATACCGTAACTATACTGGACAGGAGCTGATCTCTCCACCCGTCCTAGGCTACGTAAACAGAGTCAGCATTTCAGATCAGAGCCAAACCGAGCTTTGGATGCAGTGATACGTGGAAAATACAATGCCATAACAATAAATCTAACTTACAAAGCTGGGACTAATTAATTTGAATCAGTCTCTTATTTTGCAGGAAAAAAAGGAAAAATCAGAGAACAGTTTGCATTAGCTTCTACTGTGGATGAAATCCCTGAAAAAAAAGCTCTTTCCCTAAACCTCTTAGCAAACCGGAGTGCTGGCTGGCCTGGAAGGAGGCTCCATCCAGGCCCCTGCTAGTGGGGTAAGGACCACAGCAATTACAAAAAACACAGA
Source organism: Phoebastria nigripes (assembly GCA_035582835.1). NCBI lineage: Eukaryota > Metazoa > Chordata > Aves > Procellariiformes > Diomedeidae > Phoebastria > Phoebastria nigripes. The sequence continues at coordinate 3,151,277 of JAYKAV010002109.1, read as the reverse complement.
AAAGGATCCCTTCACTACCATGAAAAAAAAAAAAAAAAAGACCTGGCCTGCAGCCAGTTCTCATGGTTTTGGGCTAGTCATTCAGCYGAATGACAGCAGTGAGTAAAACTGACTTCTTTGCCTGTTTATTAGTTGTCCAGCAAAACTCTTCCTTTCCATTTATCGGTAAATATTTTCCAAACTGAGCAGTGAAAGAGAAAAAATAACACACAGTAAGCAGGGCATGGTTTCCTCCAGACTCATGGAAGAATGTGAGCAATAAATGCTGCTTCTGAGAGCAGGAGTACTAAAGAAGTTTGGTTTGCTTTCTTTTCATCTCTTGCTCTTTCRTATCACCTGTTTTCCACCCCTGCAGATGTGCAGTCTCTGATGCCCAATGCTGTCTTTGCTGACGAGCCTCCCTCGGGGGGAGCGGTACCAGCCCTCTCCTCCCTGCGGGTCCTCCTTCCCGCAGCAGGCGGGACCGTGGCACCCRACCCCCCAGTGCCGCACACCTGTGGAGGTGCTGCATTCGGGGTTTCTTCCCCACTTATTTTGTGCTTAGGACTACTGAGTCGACTCTGTCAAATATTTCCACATCCATGTTAATAGACCTAAAAACTTGTACAGAAAATGGGATTTCTAATGAGTAACAATAGCCAAGGACGAGAGTATGTTCACTGAATACAAACTCTGCAGATGCTGGATTGCCATTGTCAGTTTGAGTAGACAGGGAGGTAACATAGTGGTTCCTGCTTAGGAAATATTCAAGCCTACTGAGACTGAATTATTGAATAAATGTTTTAGCCCTTTGTAAGAATAGAAAGGTATGGACCTTCACACTCAGCAGTCTCCTGGGAAAACCTTTCCCCACCTTTCGCTTCCAGTAAATCACAAAATCTCAGCTTCCTCCCTCCTATGTGTGTGTATGCGCTTGCAGAGAGAGATATCTTCAGAAAAACACTGCGTACCAAAAGTAGAAATAACGCTAAGATCAGCGATACTGTTATTTTTAAAGCCCTGCATTTGTATCACCAGCAGGCAAGCCATGTAGTCAGCGCAGTAATCTCATGGCTGGTGACTGAAGAGGGCCCTTTTCTTGGTTAGCAGCTAATGAGACGGCTTTCAGCAACGCATGGCTGGCGTGTGCACGGATATGACAGTCTGGAAATTGCACAAAAACTTTGAAAGAGTTTTTCTAGAAACACTGCAATATGACACAGCACAAAGTAACTACTAGAGGTTTAATAATTCAGAGCATCCAGAGCAGGACATGCCCTAGGGACAGAGCATGGCTTGGACAGGAGGAAGAAGAAAAGGCCTACGACTCAAACGGAGAAGATAGCGAAGAACTCGCTCACAAGGAAAATACCAGGCCTCTGTGTAATCTCAAGAGTTTCTAATCACAGGGTTCTGGTCTTTTCTTATGTAAAATTGTAAGTGCTTGAACATTTTTTTCAGTGAAAGCAAGACTAAGACAATAGCACTATAATTTCCAAGACGTTGAATTTGTCTCTTACAATCGTAGAGTGAAATTCCATAGCAGGGTTGGTTTCAGCGGATTGCAGCATTTGAAGGTATAATTTGATACAGGAACAAAGTTGTTAAACCTCTTAAAAACACCACCCCTCTCTTTTCTATCCCTCTTGCGCCCTTTTTACCATAGGCTGGATTTGAAAACTGACTGGTTATATCAGAATATTGAAAAAATATAGCCCAGTTTTCTAAATAATAAAAACCAAAATATGGTCCAAACTTCAACAGTCCTTCATCTGTGGCAAACAGATAAAAAAAAAAAGTTATTCACAGTTACCGAGAGTTTTTGTGCTAAATCTCTGCCAGGTTATTTCACAAACAAAAAGAGGCAGCAGCCCTGGGTCACCCTCCTGTCGCAGGTACAGCGAACCACGTTTCCTTTGAACCACGTTTTCACCTCAGGAAAGTCTGTCTGCCTATGCTGCCGCCTCCTTCCTGAAATTTAGAATCTTTTATTTTTTGTAAATTGTTATCATCAAGTATTATGGTAACATCTATTTTTTAAAATTTTAAGATAACATTGCTTTGCTGATTGTTCCAATATCCCCTAACAATGAAATATAGTAATACAAAAGTTAACTAAGGTATAAACATGCAAAAGGAGAAGTCTCCCTACGATCATAAAATGATGTTATTTTCTGTTCAGCAGTTCATGTTACTGCTGTTCATGCTAATTAATTAAAGGAGCTGTTGCTGTAATGTGCAAACAGGGAATCTGAGAAACTGAGAGGGCTTTTAGGTCTCGGAGTGAAGTTAAGTCAATCTGGGCGCGGGCAATCAAATGTAATGAAATCACTTGTCAGTGCTAAGCTTGCAAAAACTGTGAAGTTTGACTAGGGAGTAAAAGGATTATAATTAGATTTCCAATAGGATAATAACTAAATGGCAGAAAGCAGTAAAGAGAAAATATTACTTTGTTAGCTAATGGTGCTGCTGTTCGGTTTTAGTTTTTATCAGCACACTTGTAGTTGTGCTAATTTAATTTGCTTTTATCAGCAAAAATGCACTACTCGAATGGTACTTGAATGTCATTTGCAAAAATCATTGATCTGAAGGTGCACTTAATGACACCCAGTATGTTTATTTTATGTGAAACGGAGATTGGTTGATAARATGGTTGATGCACTATCTTGCTGGCCCACAAGTGAGTTATGGAAGCAAGACCAGAAGGGTATCTGTGTGCATGCATCACCCTCTCCTGCACCACTCAACTATGCAGGGGGCTTCATGACTACGGCAACTATTACTTTTCTATTTTGTCAGCTAAAAAGCTTCTCTCAGATCAAGCTATGGTGGACTAGAAGATCAGGTACATGGAGGATGGAGGTATTAGACTGTAAAGTTCAAAAAAGTTTTAAGTCTCGTCTGCACAAAATTGCTGTTCAATTAACATACAAAGCATAGAGAGAATGAGTCAACTAAATGGAAAAGATTTATAATGCAGATCAGAATCCCAGTATATGAACAGCTTGTGTTAATAAAATCGTTTTAAGAAATGAGCATAAAATATGATATGACTAAATCACTGTGAAAGGTGGCTGCGCAGTATTTTTGTACTTTTCCTTTAAACYGTCTTAAGGAGATACTGGCAGTGAAACTAATTGAATTTCAAAGGAAAGGCACCGTGCGAATGATAGATTTCTGTCCAGCAGAGCCATTGACAACAGAAAAAGAAAGGTCTGCATTGATGCTAATGCTTTTTTCTGTGCAACAGAGAGAGATTTTGGAAGCTTGGAAACAGCTTTGTATTAGGGACATGTGTTTTGACCCTTCCTCCTCCCAGGGCCCAAAAAACAAAGGCAGCAAATGAAGGGGGCAATGAGGGAGTGTGCTCAAATTGTTACAGACGGCAGTGCAACAGTAGCTGTCAAGTACAAAAATTGTAATCAAAGGAGTAGAGAATAAAAAGATATTACAGTATCAGCATAAATAAAAATGAAAGAGATGGTGCGACAGGACAGAAACACTTTGAAATCTAAACAAGCTCTATAGAGAGCTTTTCAGAAACCTTTTTATCAGCTGAGAGTGCTTAGTGAAAGAACTGGCTAAGCTCATCACACGTTTACRTATGAACAGGATTACCATACTAAAACTGTCAGTGAAGTCAGCGCACACTRTCATTCATCACTGTGGTGAAGACAAGAGATGCTTTGCCATTGAGGAGTGTATGACAGGTTTACAACTCCTATTGCACAAGTCATGTTCTGCTTTCACAGAGGGGCACCAAGCTCGGAGGTACTGAACATAGTGGATATCCAGTTCTCCCTTTGTTGAGGCTTTTAACCTGAACAAAAACTTTATGATCCAAAGCCTGTTAAAACTAAAGAATGATGTAGTTGGGATCAGATAAAAAACCAAACCAAAACRAAACAAAAAACCGAAAACAAAACAAAACMAAACCCCAACCTGAATTAAAAATCGTAAAATCATGAGGTTTTCTTGTATATCAATAGACTACAGGAAGTGTAAGAAAGTTCTCTTAATTCCTTCTAGTAAGTAAATGGTTGTTGGAAGTGGCTATGCATCATGTTCCCCATAGTTATTTATAATACTTTTTGATGGGAAGACACATTTGAGCCAACTGTAACTTTTTTCCTTCAATTGRAAACTGAAATTAACTTCCTTTTTTTACTAGATTCTGTCCAGATGCACCTTCGACTGTCAGAATCTTTTTGGAAGAGCACTGAGCACTCATCTCAGCAGGTATCATAAATAGATCATAAATGTTAGGAGTATTTTGCTTGTCAAATTTAAATACATCTGTCCCAAGTGCTTATCCAATATTTTGACTATTTCTGGCAGTAACGATTTTCAAACTGTAATATTTAGAGCACAACTCTAATCATATGTGTACGTATATATACACACGTTATATGTATATATATGCATTACAACAAAGCTGTGATTCTCCTTTGTAATACATAGCATATGAACCTAAAATCACAAAAAGAGACAGCAGTAAAAATATTTGAAAGCTTTCCTGTATAGATGACAGATGGACGACAGATGCATACCAGAGGTATGCAAAGTCAAGCCTTTAGCAGTTCAGAAATGCTAGAAGTGATGTTTGTATCGATAACTGTACTGCAGCCCTTCTTCTACAGAAGGGGGTCCACACAGAAGGGGACCGTCTTTAGTTACTTCAACACGTTGGTTTTTTGCACATAACCATTTACATGATTCAGTAGAAAGGGTGGAAGTGCTCTAAGAAGCAGCAGTTCTATCGAAACAGGCAGCTGCCCCCAGGCTGCTCTAGTAGCCAGTGCAGAACTGAATGGTGTGTAATGAATACGGCACAGGACTGAAGGGAGAAAAAGGCTGATTTTATAGAAAATCAACACTACAAAACTGGACTTTCTCCAAAGTCAGAGAATTTCTATGTTCAAATTGCTCAGACCAAATTTTATCACAGCTGACTATGGATTTTCTGCGTGTCTCAAATAGGCTTCCAACGGTAATGGAAATAACCATTAAGATCTCTGTACCTCAGCTCCCCTAAATGATGATTACACAACTCCCTTACTTCACAGGCCTATAGCCAGAATGCGCTTATTACTCTTTGGGAAGCACTCAGACAATACGTGAATGTTCTGTATTTACAAACAGTCACTGAACAGCGAGGAAGATGGAGCACTATATAATTGCTCATAACATGAACACAACTTTCCTTTTCCACCTACAGTTTATGTATTTTTTGAAAACACCTATGATCTTGATAGGAAGGTAAGGATCAGAGGTAAAATATTTTAAAAAGATAAATCATATGTAAAATCACTTTTGAACTAAGCACATATTTCTGATAGCTAAATATGAGTTTCCCACACCTCTATTTAAACAAATTTAATTTCTGGTCTTGTAAAGTACTGATCTTTCAAAAGTTTTCTATATTGAACAGGAAAACAAAATGAAGTTGTGTAATTTACGTTTATCTTAAAGCAGGAAAACAGACACAAAAACTATTCTGCATTTCATTTAAGTTTTAATATGGCTCATGATAAACATGTCTGTGATGGGATGCTGTACATACTGCACCTTGCATTGCTGCACTGTCATGTTGGGTTCCGTTGTGTTCTATTTCCATATCTGGGATTCCAGCATCTGAAAGATGTGACACCAAAGATTAATGCATTCCCCTTTGTCCTTCTCTCATGCATCTTTAGAAAAATATTTATAGCAAAATAGGGTGATCTCCAAGTTACACGGTCTTGCATAAAACATTTGGTCTTCACAGAATTTTCAGTAGTAAATTGTTTCCAAAATGTGCAAACATTACTGGTCTCACAGTGAATTATTTTTAACGTGCTTCACATTTGTCTGACGATCAGATAATAACCAACACATGATATTAATATGTCTGTAAAATTCTCTTGGAGAATGAGGGCATCTGACATATGAAAAATAAAAGTCAAAATCAAACTGCGATAACATTAAACCACATTGACTCTCCTAGCCATATACCCGCGAAGTACAGAATTAAAGAATATAGCCAATGCCAGTCAGCATGTTTGTGTGTGCGCGCGTATCAGTTTGTATGAGTGCATGTTATAGATAAGCACCGTGCAAATTGCATTTAAAAGACTCAGCTCAGGATGTTGTAAGCATGCGTTATCACCCAAAACAAAATTACATAGGTGATATTATGTGAAACATTTCCAGATTTCTGAGAAGAGCTTTCCAAAACGGACTGTGCTCTTTTTTCCAAGTTGAGAAAGAGTCTCATAATGATATGCACTTTTGAACTATTTAATTTCATATTGATAATACCTCTGTATGCACAGTCCTCCGGGGTGGGGGCGGGGGCTCAAACACCCCAGGGTGTTATGATAACAGATGCCATTATCCACCTTGTGCCAACAAGGATTAGCATGAAGGGTATGTGATTTGAATCCATGGCACCTCGAATGCTGGAGAAACATCTGCTTCCTTTATAATACAGCACTTAGAAATTACAGCATGAAAAAAACCCACACCTGAAAGGGAGCTACGTATACAGTTTTGAAGTTTTTCTGTGTAGAAGCCTGTTCTGGACTTTCTCAAATAGAGAATAACTGTACTGTTGCTTTCTCAGATCACTTTAGTTGCAGTGTCAGTATCTATCGCAAAGATGACGTTTTGCTGGTCACCCTACAGCCTGACCAGACGCCATGTCAAAGCAGGGAAACCCATTAAAGTATAGTCCATACACAGAAGAGTAATATGAGTGACATCTCAGTAATATATGTGTAAATGAAATATATGTGATGTATGCATATATAGCCCTATGAATATATATGAGCAAATAAATATTTTCATGTATACTATTTTTTTTTTTTATAAAATTACAAGTGACTGCTATTACATAGGGTTTCCCTTACTCAGATTCCTGTTTTGAAGGAAAGGTCAGGACACTGATCTATTAATCTACAAAGGTTCTTTCTTTTCAAACCTTTTAGAGTACGTGTTGTATATACGTAAAATGACAGAGTCATCTGTAACTAATAACAGCACCTGTTAAATGAGACAGACCGTCAGAGTTAAATTAAAAATATTCAGAATAGCCCTTCACATTTTGTTGTCATAAAATTGTACCTGCAATTAAATTGTGGATTAAGATGCTAATGAGCTACCTGATTTGCATGTACAATCAGATTAGCATGTAAATATCAGCTTCTTGCAGGCACTAACATATATATGACTACCTGAGTGTGCCTGCAAATCAAAACGTTAGCAGCCAGGCCCACAATAGCAGATGTAAAGATCTGTTAATCACATTGCTGGCATGTTGGTATCCTTTAATTTGTGGCTTCCGGACCTGCTGAGTACTCCTAACTGTAGTGCGAGCGGCAGGTGCTTAGAGCAATGGCAGAATCTGGGTGACTGGCCTTACAGAACATCAGGATGTTAGGTTTTCTCTGACATTCATCTCAAGGTGCTGGCTATGTCTGTGGGATCTGATCTGGGCATTTTTCTGATCCAGTGGAGGTGGTGGAAAAGGTTTCTGCTGGCTCTGTCCACCCACTCTCCCTTGGGTCATTGTCCCTTATCACGATGCAAGCTGTATATCCATGCCTGAATCACCACCATTCACTATCAGTACATCAGAAAAGCCAGCAGGTCCTGGTTACAGTGATATGCTGGACTATAAAACCCAGCAGATGAGAATGCCTCTGAAAGATGTTGCTCTCGTACTTAAAGAGTTTATGTCTCTTAGGTGCTTTAGATAAATCACAACTCGCAGTCCACTGCAGAGTGTTGCGATGGCAGTTCACATAGACAGGCTTGCCCTAACTTTAAAAAACAGTTTGGGTAGCCCTCACAACTAAGAACTCAAGACAAGCTAAACTCATTATTTTTACTCAGCAGTTCAGGCAGTTTTTGCAGTCTGCTTATGTTATTATGGCTCAGTTGCTAGCAGTGCCCAAAGTAGGCAGCACAAAGTTAACGTAAAGACTACACGACATACAAACACAGCAGAGACTGAATGTAAGTCTGGTTCATGAGCCTCTGCAGAGACTTCAGGGTAGGGACACACAGATTAAACCTTAGCTACAGAACCTGAAATTAATTAAAACTCAACTAGGTTCAGTCTTAAAGATTCAAACCAAAGCTCTAAACTTTGGTCAGAACCACATTAAGCAGGAAAGGCAAATCCTCCCACTACCCAAAACATAATCACCCTGTTTACAAGATTAACTGATTTGCTTTTGTTTCACAAGAATATTTGGGAAGTATTCAAAAGCTAGTCAGCTCTGAAAGCTGATACATATTTAACAAACTTAATAGGTCCTGAGGCTGAGCAAACTTCAGCCAAACGGCTTTTAAAATGAAGCTCAGCAGTTCTAAAAATGAATCTGCTGGGAGAGAAGAGTTCAGAGAACCTTATAGGAACCAAATTTCACATTGTCTTAGCTGGCACTGTAACAGATTTCTCTGGTAATATATTCAGCATTTCTTGTCATGTCTGTGTAAACTGCTCTGTCTGTTTCTCTAGTTGCAGACTTACTTATTTTTTTAATTCATGACCCAGAGCACATGGCCTGAAATAGATTTTTAATTATTTCAGGGAAGGATTGTGGTTTTTTATTCTGGAATTTGCTTTGTGCATCATCTTACTTTTTTTTCACTCAATTAAACATCATTTTAAACTAACTGTGAAAGGCCAACTAAGACATTACCATTTAACATCCTGAGACCGTCACCTGATGTGGCCTGTTTAAGCGCCTGTTCCACTTGTTCTCTTCTCTTTGATTCAAATTCCAAAGCTTCCTGCAATTTTCTCTTTGCCTTTTTTTCTTTCTTCAAGCGTTTCTGAATTGTTGCTGAAACGTAAATATATTGTAAGAATGGCTGTTAAAGCACAATTAATATATAACGGAGACAGTGAATGAGTTTATGTTCAACGTTCAAGGGCCCAGTTCTAGCTCGGGGGAAAAAAAAAAAAATCTGGCATGAATCTGATATAAAAACAAACAAACAAAAAAAACCCCAAGCCATATCCTGTAGTGAAACAATGAACAATCTGAAAGGGCTTTAGACCTTGTTAAAGATCTTAAATCTTGTTCTCACTCTGGAACAGTCCCGTGGATTTAAGTCTCCTGACCAGAACGTAAGAGTCTCAGAGCCAGCCTGGTGGTTCACGTTACACAGACTTCACCAATTTGGACTAAATGCCAGCTACAGTTCTGCAGAGTTTGGTTGAACAGACCATTGGCTTAAACTAATTTCTAGCAACAGCAGCAACATACATACTCAAAATTAAATAAATCTCTCACGCTTCATTCTAACCTCTTCCCTTAATGCTGAGAATTATATTGCACCCTMCTCCTCCTCCAGTAGTTCTATCCAGAAAGATAATCCAAACACACTGATTATGTCTCCCCTGACCACTCCTCATGAATGGATGAAGTCGTCTGAATGTGTCAGAGATTCGGTTTTAGTTATGTTTTCTAACATTACAGGAAATGAAATTTATTTCTGCAGGCAAACTGTCTGTGTGCAGTGTTGGAGAATCTGAAATCAGTAGCAATGGTGTACAGAGTGAAACCCCATGGAATTAGGTGGCAATTTTTTTTTGTAAAAATGGAGCAGCAGTTGGGTGAATAACTGAAATAACAAAAACCACTGCCCAAGACAGAAGCCAGGTGTAAGGCTATTGAGAAGCTGGTTTAAGTGGGTACATACTCAAATGAAAGATCAAACACGTAGAGAAGGGGTACGTACTGGTAACATGAGTACTTTCACACTTCATCACTAGTGGGAGAAAAAAAGAGGGAATGCCAAAGAAAGGAGAGAAACAAAAAAGGATTGGGTGTATGTTGAGAATCTCAGAGAGAAATTAAAAGGGAACTTCCCAGGCAGAAAGCAGGTTGAAGACAAACTTATAACACTGGTAAATAATCAAGTATATTCTCTTCATTAGCAATTTCTCCTTCTAACTGAAGCACTCTATAAAATGCAGTATAGTAGCTGGCTGTTTGGACTTAAAATAGGTAACAATGCAATAATACAGTACTCCTGTACAGCTTTGCATTAGATCTCAAGGCACTTCACAGTCATCTCATCTTCTCTCTTTTACAGATGGAAAGCAGAAACAGTGCCTTGACAAAGATCATCCACAGGCCTTTGGTACAGCCATGTAAGGTTTGGCAGAAAACAGAAGTACTCCTGACTAATCTCAGTCTTAAACCCAACTATAAGTAAAGTGTCCTGGTTTCAGCTGGGATAGAGTTATTTTTCTCCCTAGTAGTTGGTATAGTGCTATGTTTTGGATTTAGTATGAAAAGAATGTTGATAACACACTGATGTCTTTAGTTGTTGCTAAGCAGTCTACTAGTCAAGGACTCTTCAGCTTCCCATGCTCTGCCAGGTGCACAAGAAGCTGGGAGGGAGCATAGCCGGGACAGCTGACCCAACTGRCCAATGGGGTATTCCATACCATGTGACATCACGCTCAGCATATAAAGCTGGGGGAAGAAGAAGGAAGTTGGGGACATTCGGAGTGATGGCGTTTGTCTTCCCAAGTAACCGTTATGCGTGATGGAGCCCTGCTTTCCTGGAGATGGCTGAACACCTGCCTGCCGATGGGAAGCAGTGAATGAATTCCTTGTTTTGCTTTGCTTGTGTGCACGGCTTTTGCTTTACCTATTAAACTGTCTTTATCTCAACTCATGAGTTTTCTCACTTTTATCCTTCCGATTCTCTCCCCCATCCCACCGGGGGGGAGTGAGCGAGCAGCTGCGTGGTGCTTAGTTGCTGGCTGGGGTTAAACCATGACAAAAAGTTAAAACTATAACTAGAGAATTGTATAGTATTTAATTGTAGCCAGATGATCAATATCTTCATTGGGAACTGCTGGCATTGGCTATGACTGTATTCCCTCACCTATATAAATTCAAGCAATAAAATGCACCTTTTAAGTCTTTTCCTTTTCAAACCCTGAATCTTAATCCCATATTTAACCTTATTTTTCACCAGCACCAGGTTACCATTACTTGGGCCAGAACTACATCTAAAGTATCTACCTCTGCCAACAACAACCCTTCCTGTGCTCCTGCTGGCTAACAGACTGTACTTACTATCCTTATTAAACTATCTTTAATGGGCTCGTACACTTGTTTTTTCACCAGTGCTGCAAGAACACTCTCTTGCGTCTCTTCTTTGTATGACCTGCACCTCCCTTCCCTGGTTTAAACTGCTTGGTAGGATCTCTACAGTCCCATCACCACACTTCTGCTGAGTGTACCCTGCAGCCAGAAAATACTCTCCTCCTGGGCGCAGCTTTTGTTCCAGGAAATCTGCGATCAGCTGGTACATCTGATTGGCATGAGGAAGATTGGTTGCACCGGAGGCTGATGCCCGCGTACTTTCTCAGAACCAGCAGGAGAACATTTTTAGCAAGCTCTGGAAGGGGTCAAAGACCACTTCCATAGCATACCCCAGCTCATATGAAAGCACTACATTTCTACAACCCATCGCAGCTTGTGCAGAGGATCGAGGAATGCTTTTGCATTGTGCTGCCGCTGCTTCAGTTCACGTGTGTAGACCAATTCACAGAGCAGTACTTAATCCCACGGATTCATTACGGAATCAAACAAACGGAGAAGCGATGGCACTAGAAAAGGTAGGTAAAACTAACAGACTAAAAAGAATTTAAGCTTAAACATAAATACCCTTTTAAAATTACCATCTGTTTTAGAGTCAAGTTTGCCAGTGTGTACACTCTGGCAAATACTGCTCACTAGTATTGTTAAAATGAAAATTGAATTTATACAAGCAGTATTTTGCAATCCCTTTTATTTGTTTGCTTTCCCTGTATATTAGATACCTGTGAATTTCCAATCACAAAATATTGTTAGAAAATTTACTAATAAATTTGGAAAAATTCTCAAAAAATCCACAGTATTTGCATAACTTTATGTGACCACTTGTTCACCTGAATTCTTATTGACTTTTACAGATCTTTGTGGAGTTCTGAATGCTCCAGTCAGAGGAAAAAAAAAGGATACCATTACATGGGAAATCTCTGAGAGACTTAATAAATTATGAATGTCAAAATGTGATCTGTAGAACACAACTTTGCAAAATTGAGCAATCCGTGTGAAAAAGCCTGAGTCTCTGAGTTTCTATAATAATAAAGATGTGCACGTGGCAATGACCTGAAAGACACACAATTCTGAGGATATTGATTATTGGTGAAATTCTCTTTTGAGTCAGAAGCCAACAAAGTCTGTGAATGGCTTAAGGTTTTTGTTGACTTAAATGTGACTCGGGAGGTACATAGCGTGCTGTCTGCCTACATGGAGAGAAGTTTTGTTTTATAGAAATACAGCAGTCTCATCCACACTTAGACTGCGGTGATGGAACACTTCTGAGCACCCCCTGCAATTTAACAACTTCAATAGTATTTACTGACCCTTCACAACTCGACTTAGAAGTGCCCTTCTTTGTTGCCTCTTACTGAGACGTGGCACTGCAGACAGCTCTGTTCTACACACCTAATTTCAATTCAAAATGCACAGGAAAATAGTACTTGGCACCTACAGTTTTGGTCTTATCTAGTTTTATCTTTCTGATTTCATGGATGTAAACTAGAAGTAGCTTTTGGCACATAAAGTACTATTCCTCTCCTTTAGATGCAGATTTGAATTTTAAAAAGAATACTGCCTTCTTTGCAATATCACAGCGAAAAATTCGGATTTACCAATTTAATTGCCTATTATTATCAAAAGCTTCTAAACAGTCATGGTTTTGTCTTAGAAGGCCCAATATGGGCAGTGCTATTGTATCTCACTCTCCTGATGGAAAAAAAATTATCTAGGGTTATTTGCTTCAGATCTTGCACTTGGGTAGACAACTTCTCCTAGTTCTGCCTATTTTGTTGCACTGAAGTTATCTACAAGAAAAACTAGCTGACTAGCACCCAAACTGCAGAAATGTGGGCTAGATAAGTAATAAGGTAATGGAAAAAAATCAGCTGAATACCCAAATTACAGACATATTATCTTTCTCACAGTAAGACTGATCCTCAATGCTTGGAGGATAATAGCAGAAAACAAAAGAAATTAAAGCTGTCAAATGAAGAAATCGGGCTGGGAATACACAGGCGGAGTGGTAATAATACATGTGAAAGCCATGAAACTGAATCAGCTTTCCTCCACAGAACCAGCCAAAACTCTCTGCGGCCAGTTGCCCTCCAGGAAATAATCCTTCAGTCACTGTTCTGTCTGCTTACAGAAAAGTGTGCTTCATTCTGGTTTTATTAAATTTAAATCTTTCATTACCAGTGCTAGTCCACTGCTGCATTACACTGAAGTATGAATGTCAGTTAACTCCGAGTCCTCAATAGCTCCAGCTGGAAATGCCAAAGGGTTATACATTTAATAGATATCTAAACTCCATTTTTCATTCACTCACCTCTGCTTTGCAGCTCAGCTGTGAGTTGCCTTTCCAAGCTCTCTCTTAGTTCTCTCTCTCTACAAAGCTCCATCTTTAACTCTTTCTTTTCCTGCTGTATCTGCTTTTCCTGGACTCTCGCATTGTCCACAGCCACTTTCAGTAGGCCCTAAAACACACACAAATGTAAGATCTGAAAATACCAGTTTGTTTCAGCAGTGCCAAAAATTCATCCATTTGTTTCTTTTACACCCTCTAGAAAAACAGGAAAATTAAAAGCAGGAACCTATAGACCTGGAATGCAACTGGACATTTGAAGTAGCTAAATATTATACATGAGCAATTTTGTGGCATGGAATCATTCAGTATAGCTTTTGCTAATTCATCCTACTGATGTGGTTTATTACAAACGGAGTGCCATATCATTGCTGACCTTGGTCAATTGCAGGGAGAGGCAAAGGAGGAATAATGAGACTGGTGAATTTTAATATGACCATTATTGCCAACTATTAAGTCAAATAGACAATGTATGAAACCCTTTCACAATCGATAATGCCAGATAGTGGAAACCTAAGCATCACATTAAATAAAAGAAGTTAGAATTGCAGATACAAAATAGTTTCTGAAACTTTTTAAAGAGATTGAAAAAGAAACACATTTTATCTATCATGACATAGCCTGGCCCTATAGAGAATAATTTACCTGAATGTTGGTTAATAGTGTTTCTACTGATGAAAGACCATCAGCAAAAAGAAATGGCGCCGGAAATCCAGGAGGCAAGGCCTGTCCAGCCAGTTGGACTTTATCTAAGGTTGGTTTCATTATTGGAATGGCAATTTGGACCTCTTCTGTAAAGATAGGTTTAAAAGCAACATCAGAAAGCATTGGAAAATGTGAAGTCTAGAAACTAGCATTCTGTTTACCTGGAAGTCAAAATACAAGCACATTAATAAAATTGACATTGTTTCAGTCTTTGGGCAGCTGTGATTGTGGCTAAGGTAAGTTTGCAAAATAGTACAGAACAATAATAAATATACTGAAGACTATAACATAGCTGTAATAGAGTATAGACTATTATATCTCAAATTCTAGAGAATTATACTACAGAATTATAACAGTATTACACAGTTCATTAAACCTGAATGACCTTTCTTCATTCTATCATGTTTGCCATTCTGTGATGTGCATTTTTTGTTGCTGTAACCTTGACAAAATTCTAATCAAGAAATGTATCACATCTCTTTACTCCTTTAACATTATCCTTCCCATACTCAGCAGTAAATAATCTCCACTGAGTCATCCCCTCCTGCTTAGCTAGCACCAACTCCACGTTGTCAGTAAAGTGTCAGCACAGGTTTTCCTAATGAGTACCTTGCTACTGTCAGCCTTTCTAGTCACGGGCAGTAGCCAAAAATGCTTTGCTGAGTTACCTCTGCCGGAGGTATAGAGAGAGCTGGGTGGTGGGGGGTCACAGAGCAGCTGAGGAGGAGAGGGCGCTCCGGCACAGGGGCTCGCCCCTGCGATTTACTGCACAGAACTAGACTGATGCATCTCTTACAAATTGTAGAATCGGGACCTGGTAGCTTCCCTTTCACTCGCTGTTTCAAATAGATCATGTTGTTACAGATCAGGCTGTGCACAGACAGTAGAAATGTGTATCCAGAAAGAAACAACATCATCAGTAATTCTTTTTCAAAAATCCTTTAAATTTTGTGATGAATCAGTAGTATCACCAATGAACTCACATTTGTGAAGAGGATAATTTAAACATATTTTAGGATAGTAAATGTATCTCCTTCTTTCAGTTCCCTATGAATACTTCTTCCGCATGTATTCATTTTAAACATCAAGTTAATTGCTGAAAACCACAAAATTAAAATCTGCTAGCAGTCTTCAAAGCCAACCTCTGTACATTTCTTTACTCTGAAATGTTAAAATATTTCTGTGTAACATTCCAGGGAAAACCAGTCTATGTATATTATGTTCCTGCACTTGCAGAAATCATGAAGAATATCTTCTCAGCAATTGCTTTTTAGTAAATCTTGCAACTAATGTATTGACCATAAGTTCATGATGCATGTGTTTTCTAAGGGCAACTGCACAGCCAGTCCTGATAGTTTCATTTGTCAAGTATCTTGGTCATATTAAATCCAGGATTTACAATTAGACCATACCATATTCAAAAGGCCTCCTTCTCCCACCTCTCTTATTAAAAAAAAAAAAACCACCTCAGAAAGAATCTGACAACAATGAATTAAACCATGGTGTCTCTACAGCAGTACTATTACCTAGGTGCTCCAAACTCTGGGAGCAGCTGTTGAGCAGCAAGCACTTTTTGCTGTGTTTCTAAAACACACCAACTGACAACAAACCAGGAGCATTAGCAGTTTTCAAATATTCTTTGAAATCTCCGTTTAGGGAGTATTTTGTTTTCACTGTGTGAGTTCATTAAATGGAACATCTTTATAATGAGCCTTCAGGACTAACAACAACAAAAGCCAGTAACCTCTGCACATCTTCATAGCTATCATTCTAGAGCTGTGTTCATGTAATTTAAATGATCCATTTAAAAAAAACCCAACTCTGGTAACATACTCAGACCATGGAGTTCATGCTGATTCAGATATACCATTTCTCATATTCAAATGTCTTGTATCAGTGGCAGAGTTTTTAAAATAAAGTGATTAGTTTTGTGTATGATGCCACACAGAAATAATATCTAAGCCATGGAGTCACAAAAGACTAAACAGAAGTGGCATTTGAAAAAGAAAGTAATACATGAAGTATGCATAACAAAACTATAGCTGCTTTAAAATCTCTAGAAATCTCTACTATTTGGAAAGTAATAACATTAAATTGGCCGAAAGGAAAATTACTATTGACTGTGAAGACAGGTTGCATGGTCTATGGTTTGTAATGTTACTGTACAGCAGATTGAAGTTTCAAAATAGTATTACTCTTCTTTAAAGAGATAGACACAGCTAAATTAGGTGCTGCTTGCTGCAGTGAGGATCAAATGCAAAAAGAATCATATTTCATCAGACCTAGTCAACACCAGGAAAATAAATAGAAATATAAGAGGTATGCAGGCAATGATTCATTTTGATAATCTGGCCCAAGAGAGACGCATAGAGACAGCACACAGATCTAAGCTTCTACCAAAAGACAAATAGGACACAGAGGGTGGGAATTGGGATGACAGTGTAGCAGAGGTCACATCGATTTTCAGCAGCAGTTTTCACACAGATGAGATAACCCTGGACTCTATTTGGCCCATTGTTCATATCCTACCTGTCCCCGAAGCAATAAATTTCCAAGTCCCAGAAAAAGGGCAGTAAAGAAGAAGGATTCTACTTATGACTTCTTATGATTAAGTTTTTGTGCTAACCAAACATGCTTTGCAGACCAAGGTCACATTGCATGTTAAAGTCTGTAATAGCTGAAAACTAGAAGAAGCATATTATGTTTTAGCGTATATGGGTGGAAACTGTCAAACCATTCATCATTTTTTTTTCTGATTGAAATCACACTCTGCAAAGATGAATGATAAATGCATTAGAAATCTATTTCAATCTTGTAATAGGTCTTCACATCTGAATGGTGTCTACATCTTGCCCATATTCTGAATAAGTGCACAGTTAGGCAGAAATTTATTAGCTAGACTGGAGAAATCGTAATTGGTAAAGCAATTAAAAATGGCACATGTTGGAAGCATTTTTTGTGGATTGCATCAAATGCATCTCTCTAATAGAAAAAAAGATGTTGATTCAAGCATTTTGATTTTAAAGAACACTAAAAATATAAATGCTAAAAGCTGCACTCACACATACAGTACAACAGAATAAGCAAGAAATAAAGCTAGGACAACTACAATCTAACCAAGGACACAAACAACCTTTCTATTTATTGAAGCAAAGTGGGAACTACTTTTATCGAGCTTGTTTGTTAAACCTCCCATGCTTTAAAATAGCATTCAGGAATCCATTTAGAGTGCAGTCTTTTTATTTTAATTTCTAGCTGGCATCCAGATGAATAGACAAAAGCAAGAATTATATTGCAGAGAAAAGAAATACACAGTAAACACTAGCAGTGAATGGAATATTATCCCAGGAAAGCACATGGAAATCTGCTAGAAAGTTTCTTGTTCTTAATTCAATATACTAAAGTATTTCATCTTCTGTCTTCTGCCTAAGTTGCAGAAATAGAGATTGGAAAATGAAGCATCAACCTACGGACTAAACGCAGCACCGGGAACACGAGTAACGCGAATTGCTCCCTGCACGACAGTGCATGGCCCAAACCGACAGGCAATTTTTATTTGCCAGCTGGTTTATATTCTTTCAGAAGGCATGTTTTTAAATCCATCATTCATATACCTGATGCACTTGACATGTCACATCCCTCTCAAAACACGGTAGAAATATTAAAGCTACAATTTACCTATTGGCTAACATTAGTTAGACCACCAAGTTATTTCTTCACATACGCTTCAAAACTTTATCTATCTGGAGCTGTATAAGCATTATATGTAAACCTCACCTCAAATAGCTTATAGAATATAACTCATGCATAAAATAAATATGTGGCATATGGAGAGGAGAGTAACAATTTATACGAAATTTCTAGTTATTAATCTGTTAGTTACTTAACCAAGACATTTGATCTCAGAAAGCCTTCAGCCAGCATTAATAAGACGGTTTTGAACACAGATGGCAGCTGGGTCACTCCTTTTCCCTGCCTGTAGCATACGATTTAGAAACCTAAGGACTAAAATGGTTTATTGCAATTATAATTCTTTGAGCTTCATATCTGAGTGATGGGGATTACATTTAATGGTCCACAGTTACAAAAGAACAGCCTAGACACTCTAATGGACCTTTTTGACCTTTAATAAAATAAAACAGAGAATCTGCAACACCAGCCGAGTTGTACGTGCTACTCATCTCTGAAAATAAGATGCCACAGTTTTATTTGAAATAGCATTATTTGCCCAAAGATCTTACAGAAGCATCCAAACCAATGTATCTTTACAGTGGCAAGAGGTCGCTTGACTTCCAGTTGTGTATCTACTTCACAAGAACATAGGGATAGGGAGCGGTGTCCAAACATGGGTATTTTGATGGAATTAGGGCCCAAATTCTAATTTTTGACTGCTAAAAGCAGTTTTCAAAAAAAGTGAGACTTCTTATTTTAATTTTAAACCTTGGCAACTTCTGTGTTGCTTAACTAGAAACTAGTAGAATTTTTTTCTTTTACAGTAAGGTAAGTATGAAAAACGTGTAATCTGAAGCATTGTTTATTTCAAATATTTTGTGTCTGCAAGGACAGGGTTAGCTTTCTTCAGTGCCTTAATAACTCCAAAAATCCTCCATAAACCTCTGCCTGCCTTTTTCTCCCTCACTCATTGCTTCTCTGCCAGGAGCTGAGCACTCCTGTTCATCAGTGGGAAAAGAGATACCTCCTCCTAACCTGGCACCAATCAGACTTAGAAATTTACTGCTTTAACCTTGTGATTCAGGTGCCAAATTTAAAGTCACTGCTGTTTTTCTTAATTACAGTCCCTGAATGAACAGGGTCAATGAATGCAATTGGGGAGTAGCTGATTAATCCAGTGCACTAGCTTTAAATCAGACTTTATTTCATTTTCAAATGATTGATACCACTTGATAGCACACAAGCATTTTTCACCACTGAGCTTTGCCATAAAAAAACTTCACTTTAAAAATAGTATGTAATCATTATATACACATTTCCAGGCTGCCTTAAAAGCTTTTGGAAACTATCACAAAACAGTAACATCAACTATGCTCCGCTTCACGGTATCTGCGTCCAAGCTGGTTCTCACCTATGCACTCTGAAATCAACTGATTTTGTCCTGAAGAAGTGTTTAATAAAACCTTTTCATTGTTTTCAACACAGGGRGAAAACACAGACCATGTCTGTTACATTTAGAGCAATGTGCTGGCTTAGGAAAAACTGAGTATTTGGAGTAGTAAAAAAAGGAGAGAGCAAACTGTGCAAGCAATGCATTCACCACCTTTCCATAGACCTATTCTCAGGAATTATGACAGTGTGTTTTCCTGAAGGACGTCATAAAGCAGGCACTTAGTGTTTGAATAGGAGAAGGAAGCAAAAAGCAGAGAAATGAAAATTTCACTAGAAAAGGCTGAAATTACAGTTTACAAATTGTCTTTATCTGTGCACACTTGATAAAGAGGTGCATAATTATACAGCTTTGACATTTTCATCAATGTACTCTCATTAATAACGCAGAAAATTATACCTATTTATAACTTCCACATATTTACAATATACTCTGATGTTCACACGGCACTGGCGGTAAAAACATCTGAAAATATTTTATTAGTTCAAACCTTAAAAAAAAGGACCTGAGTTAGATGAGATACTAGGTTTGCAATAATAAAAAATGAAATTGAGAAGTGCAGTAAATCACCAGCCAGACATCAGATCTGAAGTGTTTCATTGCAAGTAACTTCGGTCTAAAGTTCAATACGTACAGATTAAGAAAAACAAATACAACTGATGTCACCTGATTAAATTCTGTTCATTAAGGAGAACCATAAGTACAATTAAGGCTACTAACAAATATATAAAAAGCCTTCAAAAAAGCTGTATTTTATATTCACAACAATTATTTACAATTTATAGTTTGTCTGTGTTATTATTATACCTGCTTTCTCCTATGAGCTGCTCCTCAGGCAGGTTTTGGTAATCTGGATTCCAAAACATTTAAAGTTGTTCTGTGCTTTAAATTGCTGCTTAATCTACGTAGAAGCTTAAGTACTATTGATCTGCATTTTCCATATGGCAATTTAAAGTAACTAGTTACTTTCAGCTAGTAATAGTACCTTGTCTTTCCTCACACTGACAAGAAGCATTATTTCTACTGACACATAGAGAAAAGTGAAAACGTGAACTATTCAATAAAAGGCTAGTAATAAAATTACTGTGGCGTGGAAGAAAGGAGGAAAATGAAACAAAATAAACAAAATCCTCCTCAGGGCCATTATCAAGAGGTTATAAAATTTTTCTCAGCTAACTCTCCTATTAACATTCACAAAGGCTTTTTTTTGGTGATGATTTTTAAGCATCACTGTAGTCTGACTGTTCTTCTACTGAGATTTTAAACTGTCAGATGAGGATGGGTAGGAGGAACTTGCCAAGAAAAAAAAAAAGATTCTTCAATTTTCTTGGCGGATTCAGTTTTTCCGTATTAATGTTGAGATTATTTCTTCGACTATTTTATTGCAAATATTTATGACTCCATATGGAACAACAGATGTTGAAGGGAAGGGATAGCAGAAAAGACTTCATTTTCAGCAATTACCCTGCTACTTGTTGTCATACTGTAGGTGTTCTTAGTGCATCTATTTTACATACCACCCTGTCCTTTCACACACTGCAAAAATGTCAGTTTGGATAATTAATGTAATAACTTTAGTMCAAATCATTTCCACAATATTCATTTATGAAAAAAAAAATTAAATAGGACAACAGGAGGAAGAAATCAGGAAGGAGGGGGGAAGATAGGAGTTGCTTTCCCAGTCCTTCTGGAATATCTGATCAGGAATCAGTTTCTTGCAAGGCTGCGTTAGGTCCTTAATACAAAATCTTTCCCTTTTTTCCTTTGAGACAGATTCCGGTGACTGCCACCAAGAAGAGAAATCACACAGGAAACAGAAAAACAAAGCTATCCAAGAAGCAATACAATAAACAGTAAAATTATTGCATAAGAAAAGTGAAGAAACATGGGCTGGGTGTGATGAAGATAAATAGGAGCAGGTTGATGGTGTTCAAGCTGAAGAAATGCCCGTTAACTGAACTGTCAGCCTACCAGCACAGGCAGCCAGAGCTGGCTGGAGAACATCAGTCCCCACCACGCAGACAGCGAGGTCCACTCGCAGGCAGAATCGCGCCTGCTCTGCCACGTCCTCAGGCAGCACRTGCAAGCCAGCTCCTGGCCAAACACAGCTGCGATTAGTGAGGCATCACGTTCAGATTAATAAACTGTGCTTTAGCATGTATCCAACAGCCGTGCATGGGGGACCTGGGAAGGAGGGGGAGGGAGAAGGGTAATAACTCAACCCCAGCGCTACGCTAACTGCAGCTACGTGGCTTCTGGACAGGAGGTAGCTCCCAGTTGGCGTAACTTGCAGAATGGGCAGGAAGAGCTGGCAGCTGCCTGCAAAAGCCACCTATACAGGTCTGCCTGAAGGGTGAAGCGCACTGTYGTGGGCAAGTTCTGCTGACACCATGTACGTCTGTAAATGCGGTACTCAAGAACCGACAAGCAACACCGTGTACCCAAAAAAAGGCCTTCTGTGCCTCCACAGTTAGGCAATCTCTTTCATGTCCCACTCATTGTAATAAAAATATACAATGTGCTTTTAAATAATTTTCATCATCTACTCCCTTTATTGCAGTATTTGGTAGTATAACCAATAATTTGAAACAGATCTCATTAGAAAGATTCCATTTTTTCCTCTTCACAAATCCCACACAACTATATAAATGCTTCCAGATAGCTGTGATCAGTGGGACCAAATTTTCACCAGTATGGCACATATGCTTGTGTTCCCATTTTGCACCTGAAAAACTCCACCTGCCTGCTAAAGCTGCAAATGCGCCACCAGGAAAGGCTTTTCTGAAGTCGTCTTCCTGGTTCAGGGAACTATTCAAATGTCAGCTGTGCATATGCTAGCTGCAAAGTCTGTGTTCCTAATCTCAGGCAAAATTAGGCTGGAATCAAGACACTCATTGCCTTCTGGGGTCCAGGCAGTAAACATAAGTCCTCTCTGGCCATAAGCAAATCTGAAGGCATACAGAATTTAGCAATAAGGAATGATGTTATTCCCTGACATCAAAGCTTAGTGATCACCAGCAGAA
This sequence comes from Phoebastria nigripes, assembly GCA_035582835.1. Classification (NCBI taxonomy): domain Eukaryota; kingdom Metazoa; phylum Chordata; class Aves; order Procellariiformes; family Diomedeidae; genus Phoebastria; species Phoebastria nigripes. Next base: position 3,128,984 of record JAYKAV010002109.1, on the reverse strand, counting down.
CTGACCAGTAGCCAGGGAGCCAGCTGCGGGGCTCTGGGTGCCATCAGAGTAAAGTGAAGGAACTCTAAACCACAAAGGTAGTTAAGTATAAATATTTTTGCAATGTGTTTGTCTTTGTAGGATTATACACAGTTGATAGTGTATAAAGATTATAAACAGTTATGTATTATATGATTTATGCTAACATAGTAATTATGACACACAAGGTAATTAATCTCTTAATATATTTTAAAATAGTACCAAATTAATATCAATATTATTACTGTTGAGTTCAATTTCTTAAAGTACATGTATAACCAGCAGTTAAGTCCTTCAAATATTTGAAGCAGGCAGAGTACTCCATTTCCTGGATATTCCTGGATAATTATTCCTGCTTTATTAAGGTTTATTTTACAACTGTGTAAAATAGGTTATAAAGGACAATTCTGCTATTATGTCCTCCCCTGCTTAGGCTTAATAAATATTATATTCCACACCATCCATTAAAGCCAAGCAGTGGAGAAAATAGGAGTGGTAGTAATCTCCTCCACAGATGTAAAATACCTTTAATAAAGTAAGGGTGTATAACAGTCAGGAACAAATTACTGAGGTCTGCTTTAATAAAATAGTACCCTTAAAGAAGTATTACTCTTAAGGTACTGACATTCCCAGTGGTGATGCAGTGTATCCTTTCAAAGCAGTATAGCTTGTTAAAATGGCAAGATATCTTTTTGCAATAGAGTGTTTGTGTCCAGGCAGATACAAGGTTTGTATAGAATGCATCCAGGGAGCCATAAAACTGGTGGGAAACATATTTCTCTGTGGTATTTTAGTACTTCGAAAAATTCAATCACTGGGAAAAAATGTTTTGCTGTAAACATCTGAAGAGCCTTATAAAAGCAATGGCTTCCCACAGCACCTGCTTAAATAATTTTAAGAGGGAGTATGTCTTTGCTCATCTTCTAAAACTTGTAGAAAGCTTCTCCTATTAATTTCCCTGGTGCTGTCAGGCCAGGGCACTTTTAATCAGAAATAATTATGAGTGCAATTGGGGGATGTTGACCAGCAGGATATTTGCACTGTAGAAATAAGATAACTTTCAAAACTGATTGCTAGGAGAAATATGATTGCCTTAACAGGAAAATATACCCAGAAAGATGATCACCTTAAAAGTTTCCTTCTGAATTAATTATGAATTCTTCAGATGTCAACAAAGAAGTACTCTGTTTATATATCCTAGCGTTTGAATTCAGTTCAGTTACACATTGATTTTATAAACTCTGATTATCAAGAAGCATGAGAAATTAATCCCTTTTTAATTTACCTTCTAACTGTTTTAATACTACAGGTGAGTAGCAGTTCTGCGCTGTAGCTGTTACCAGTACGATTCCTGACACAGCCCTGTTGTAGACTTCCACAGAAAACTTTAACCTTGCACCAGCTCTGCAGACCTTCCGCGCTGCACACAGCCCGTCCATCAGTCCCACAGCACAGGCAGAGGGCACCGGGCTGCGGAACACCCCTGCCTCCTGCCTGCCTGCCAGCCCGGCTCTTGCCGCAGCAACCAGGGTCCTGCACAAACAACACGTGCACCCATCTTCCCACCCCAGGGCTTAGCCAGCCCGTGGTGCGCAGCAGCACTCCTAAGTGCTGCCGTTTAGATAGTGCCGGTATCTCCTCCAGATACTGAAGGTTACAGAACCGAACCCTAATGCAACCAAGCCTCCCTTGGGCTAAGCAATGGTCAGAATTTGGCTTATCCCAGTCCTCCTCCCCTCTTCAACTAAGAGGGCGAGTAATAGGCCCTCTGATAGAAATGTTGTCCTGGTGTATCGATATTACATCTTAGTGACAGAATGATTAGACTCACATATATCAACATTACAGCAGCTCTCGGTGTGGAGAGCCGCATGTCCATAGCAACGTAGCACAACTCTTTGCCACCAAGTAATTACATGATGCTCTGGGGAAAGACAAGTTTTCCTAGCACACAGCCAATCTATCAAAAGGGAAAACTCTTTCTGACCCAAATGGCAGCTGCGATCAGAGTATAAATGTAAGCTAACCACCAAGTAGTCCACATCCACTACTTTGCAACCTAATAACTGTTAAGTCTACTGCTGTCACTTAGCCTGAGCTCTTTTAAAAGATCAAATACTGGGGAAAGGAAAGAAAGAGGAAAACTTTCTGCAGAAAGCAGCAGCTATCTGACATTAATCTACTGTAGTCTCCCTTCAGATCAGCCTGAGCGTTGTGTGAGGAAGCTGTGCTGCCGCACACTCCAAGCCTCTCACCTCTTCAGTGACCACCTCGTTAGTAGTGACTCCCAATACATATCTGAGACAAAACATCACTTGTAAAAAAAAGTGTTAAATTAAGTATTTAAACCACAAGAGGCTAATTCTGGGGTCCTGTGTTTTCCTCTAACAGGTTACTGGTACAGTGCAGGAGTACAATTCCCAGCAACCGGTCAACAGTTTTCCTCTACTCTTCTCTCTGCCCAAGACCTCAAGCACCTGTGCCATCAACCTGAAACAGCAAGATGCATAAAGTTATGCTCTGCTGCGGAATGCAGCATATAGCAAAGTTTGGCAGTAAAGCCCTGTTGCTTAGGCTAATTTCATTAATAACAGCCTAATATCTGCTGAAGGCAAAGCCCAAAAGCCAGAGAACTGAGCAATGAAGATTCCCCCCCCCCCCCTCGCAGCCATGTGTATGTTCAATCCCATTCTTTTAGTGATTTGGCATTGCAAACCAATCACTCTAGGAAAATTTGGAGAAACTTCATGAACCTCTAAATGGTTCTGTATCACTCTAAATCACTCTAATTTACAGTAGACTTTAAGACAAATAAAAAATGCCACTGGCATCATCATTACTAAATAAAATCTACTGAACAGATTTTTGGATAAATGTCTTGGACTTACATGCTTCTCAGCTAAAAACAAAATACAAACCAAAACAAATTACACAGAAACCCAGTACTCCAGACCTCTCATGCATTCACAGATTTCAAACCAGCCTTGGATTTGGTTCGATGGCTGAAAAATCCAGCCTCATGGACCTGTCGCTTTCTGTGGCTTCTAGATTTGGCAGCCGATGCCTGGAGAGGCGGTGAAGCGCCACAGCGAGCTCTGCAGCTGGCCCCCAAGGAAAAACAGAAGGGAGAGAAAATAGCACCATCTTAAGCACCCTCCTGCTGCAAATACAGAAGTTGAAAAACCGTGACCAAAGCCAAAAATACCTTGCCCATATTCAGTGAAAAAGTGAATAACTAAAAAGTATCAAACAGTTGTCTGCATATTTCCTTCCAAATGACAGAAATAAGGCTCTGCACTCTATTAGTGCATCTGTCCTTCTAGTAGGATTTCCACCAGGTCAGCTAGGAGCATGAACTTACTGGTGTTTCTAAGTCATTTTAAAAACTCTATAAGCATAAAATCCTTTAAAAATGTTTAGAGTTTGATTACTGCTACTGTGACTTATGGCTTTTCGCAACCAAAGCATTTTCCTTTTAAAACTGGCTTACTCTCTTTGCGGGGCACATTATATTTTCACTTYGGTTTGTTCTACCTCCTTGCTTTGAAACTGTGCATTACTTGAGAGAGTAGCTGACATACCCATTCATGATAGTGCACAAAATGAAGCTTAATGAATCCCAAATGCAATGTACTTCATGTGCTAAAATCAATGTACATTGCCTGCTACAGTATCTCCCTGTGAAATTGAGGCATTTGCTCAGAAATTTCTCTCTCAACAGGGTCTTTTCTTTTTTTGTAGCGCTTAACTGCCTTTTGTCTGCTCTTGTCTCCCTCCAGTGTTGCTCAGATGGCAATCTTTTATTCCTTGTGCAAACTCATTTGGAAAGTGCTGGATGGGCTACAGCTGTGTACTGCTATGTAAGGTCTAATACATGTCAAGCAGTGCTTTATACACGCTGAATAAACACAATGAAACAATGTTTTAATTGATTATTAAAAAGGCAGGGTTCTAGACTGAAAGTAGTATTTAAAATCAGATTTAATCAGCTAGTTTTGTAAAATTCTGAAAGGTATTGATGCTCTACACACTGCCATTCGAGCTCTCGTTTTCACAAAGGTTACTGCAACCCAAGGTGACGAAGCTAGTGACGAGGCTATTTCTGGGCGCAAGTCTGTAGCCAATGAAAAACAAGGAGTGGATCAAAACATTAACGAAGCATGAACCTTACCTGGAAAGGTATTTTCCCAAATATCTTCTGAGAAATGAAATAAAATACATGTTTTTCAAGAGCCAATCTCTGTTTAGGTACTGTGGAACCTTTGCAGCTCAGTCGTTCTCAAACAGTAAAATATGTTCTTGCTTTTATGATGTATAAAGTCTAGGTTTATACTCTCTAGTAGTAAATACTGACTTAAAAATCAATCTGCATTGCTTCTGACAAAGGTATCTAAGTTGGATATGCAGTCTAGAACCATAAAAAGTCTCTTTATATGATTTGTTTAAACCGACAACTATTAGACCGTGCAACTAATTTTTTTTTTTTCAAAGTCAGAATGCCAGAAATAATAATAATACAGAAAATTAAGTAATTGGTAATCAAAATAATTGTGGATCCAAAAAAAGGTGCCTCTGACCCTCCACAGGACACTACTTGGGGAACCACAGATTTTTTGAAGGCCTATTTGAAAGTTTGGGCAATGATTAATCTGAAATGAAATCCACAGTCTAAATTCTTTATACCAATAAACGTGCTCCACTGACTGTATTTCTCCGTGGCACCCTAGGAATCTATGTGAAAAAATGCACTGTGAAGCAACTAAATTTTTTTTTATTTTTCCTTCAAACAAAAAGTGCCAATGTTGTCCTGAAATTTAGGTTGTAAAACCTGGTAACTTTTATTAAGTGGCAGCATGAAGAACCTTCATTAGCTTGAAGTACACGGATTATCAATCAAATGAGAAATAAGCATGGAGCAGATGAAAATGGCAAACTGCTATAATTACAAATGATGTTTTGTGCACGATTGTGTCTCAAGAATTGTTACAGGATGCTGTGAAAAAAAAATCATTTGTATCCACAGTCCAGAATAATATGGTCCATTACAATGATGTACTTTGGAGCAGAAATGTCATTTATTATGTTTCACATTGTTTCTGTTCTATCCACTGAATCTATATTTAGTTTTATTTTTTAAAAAGGATGAATTTGCTTTAGAGAACTGACAGCTTATATGAATATTTTAGTTTTGCTTGCAAGTACCAGGAAAAAAAACCATGGCATAAAACTCCAGCTCCAAGTTCCCCAGAACGCCTACTGAGAATAAATTCTATGTTTATTTGTATTTCATTTTCCTTGAACAACTGCCTTTCCCTTGGGTATTTATTAAAAGCATAAAAAGAATGAGCCAAATTCACTTCTCAATAACAGCCATTCAGCATTGTTGAAGCTTGTAAAATTGCACTAGACTAGCCAAGGGGAAAATTTTACTCACTATTTAGTAAATATATATAATTTTTTTCTGGTTGAGAAGATGTATTGTTTAATCTTTAAATTCTCTGTCTGCTCCTGCTTATCAAAGAAGAAAAAGCAGCTGTTTTGTTATAAATTCGTGACCTCACATAGGAATAGATATGATGTATATGCTCTATTCACTCATTCAGTTGTGGGTTACTTGGGGCAGTCCTACACTATGCATTTCCCATTGGACTTGTTGAAGACTCGAGCAAAGTTTCCATCAACTCCACTACACAAAGAACTAGTTACATTTTCTTCTGTACTATTTGCCTGAAGATTCCCATAAATAATTTTATTTGACCTACATTCTAAAATCCCCAGATTGAGGAAGAGTTAGTAGCAGAATGGCTTAAAGTAAATTCGGCTACTGGGAAGGTTTATGCTCAACGCAAGATTAGAGGAGCATTTTTATACTGCAAACAGTGCATGACAGAGACATCCACTTTCGTAGCAACTAAACCAGCAAAATACACAAAAAATGCAATGAAACAGAACCTACCAGTCAGGCTATGACCACAGCTGAGACGGTTCACAATGCAGCAGCCAAGTTGTCTCCACACCGTGCCCCTCCCACCTCCTGCACCAAGTTCCCATCAGGCCAGGCTGGGCTACCCAGGGTCGCTCTTCACCTACCAGTGCAGATGTCTTAAGACTGTCTTGATACCATACAAAATGAAAAACCCAATTCCCACTATATCAGATCACTTCTCCCAGTGCAGTTGACCATCACTGTGGTTTTTGTACAGTTTGATTATGTCTTTTTCAACACAGCTTGCAGGAAAAGCCATTCGACACTAACGTTGTAGCATGCAACTACAACTCCTAGATGGAGTACCTGGCCAAGAGCAGGGGTTAGTGTTTCTTGCCCGCTACTCCCCAAGAAATTACAGTTTATAGCTTGTTAGTAGAAAAATGATGTCTTTAAGATCTAAGCCAATGTTTTCAGAAGTATCATGGATTGTCTTTATTGCCAGCATAACAAACCCCCCAAAATATAATAGCAAGTAATCTGACCATTGCCCTTGGCAGCACCATTAAACTGGGCAGTGAACTACTTCAAATAGCTGCGAGTGTTAAACATTAGTTCTGCCTTAAGTAGGTTGATTTTAACAGTCAAATGTGCACTGCAGTCTATCTGAACATTAAAAGCACCTTTCAAACTTAATTTTACAGAAATGTTAACGACCAGAACAAACTATTGAAGGCAAAAAAGAAAAGTAATTATTTCAACAGATGAAAGGAAACAGTAAATTAACACTCTTGTTTTAAAAGGGGGCTCAGTAACTTATCTGCTTTAAGGAAATACCATTAACTGAAGGTACTATGGATATTTCACTTAACATGTTTATGGTTTGGGGTTTCTTTTCTCTTCTGGCCTTTAAAAATGAGGTTTGAGGCAAAAGGAGAGCTGTAAATCTTTAATTGAAATACAACAAGTTCCAGAAATGCTTTATCAAAATCATAGCAACAGAATTGGTTCCTAAATATCTACATTATGTGTCATGTACACACATGTACATGCAGTGAGAGAAAGGAAAAAAAAGACAGAACAGAACAAAGCCTTCAACAGCGACAACCTTTATGCCCACAGAGGCCTCTAAAGACTAAAGAAAGGAGTAAGACAGAACTAGAATGACTCAAAGCATTCTTAATATACAACCAGTGCCTACTTACATAAAAAAAATTAGGGACAGCTAAACTAATCCTATTATTACAGTAAAAATTATCTAGGGAGAAATTTGTCATAGCTTAGAAAATGTTAAGCTGCTTGTCATAAAATACAAAACGTACCCATTTTTGTACATGAGCTGCTATTCAGTGCAATTTTGAAAACAGTTTAAAAACAGTCATTGGCTTGCAAGCAAGATTTTCTTACCATATGTGTTGCAATATGAAAGCAGATTGTACACATTTCCAAAAGGAATTTCAGATATATATTTTAAAAATGTTTACAGCAAAAATTAGGTAATCATCATTTTTTTGTGGACATGCATTTTCCACACAATAAAAAATGTACTGATATAAATGTGGGGTTTGAAAATAATTTATTCTGCATAATCAGCATAGCTACATATGCTTTTCATTCTGAAATCACTCATTCACAGACTTCAAATGATGAAATGGTAATTATTCTCGTGACTTATACATGTCCACTTTGAAAATATGGCCAAATGTAAGGTTTATTCAGCAAAGCTGCATTGCTGATGAAAGTGGCTTTAATCTTGGCTTTTAATTAATAGTTTTTCATAAAGGATACTTTAGTAGATAAAGATATGATCTTGTATTGCATACATATCAGTTTGCAAGTATTTATGCATATTTCTATAGGTACTTAATGCTATATACACACACACACATTCATATAAGACATATATGACCTAAGAGGTAAGTAAAGAACTGCATTCAGAATTTAGCAATAGTGAAGTAAATTGAGAATCAGAAGGTCAGCAAAAACTGATGATGTAGTCTCAGGAAAGACTGGCTTTGACAGTAAAGCCAATTTAAGTAGTTCCCACGCCCTATAGCACAGCTCATCAGCCCCTTCTGTGAAAATCTTTTGGATGCCTATTTTTAAACTGCATCACATAAATAGAGCCTCTTCACTAACACCTCTGGATGATACAGGATTATTATTTTGGGGAGACATTTCCTTGCTTAAGGTATTTTGATGTGGAAATAGACACAATCTGGTTCATTCTTACACATTACTTAAATCATGGCAGTTAATGTCATTTCACATAAAAATAGGAGTGGGAGCTGTTTAAGGCCCTTTTTTGTTTGCTAGTTGAACAAAACATATTATCTTGTCCAATTTAAAGAAGAAATTGAGGAAAATGTGGAAAAGTACACGTAGAGTGCGGCCTTTCATAGACAGAGTATAGGTAGGTGACATCTCAAGGCTCCACCATGGTGACAGTTGGACAACAGCCTGCTCTGGTGCTAACCAGCAGGCTGGACAATGGGGCTGGAAGCAACCATACTGACATCACCAAGACAGAGACTTCCCAAAGCAGAAAGGCAAGTTTGATGGGAAGTCACTGCATCAAGGCTATGTCAGGAGAGCAGAACATCATTTGGGAGATGACCAGAATCACAGAATGGTTGAGGTTGGAAGGGACCTCTGGAGGTCATCTTGTCCAACGCCCTGCTCAAGCAGGGCCACCAACAGCTGGCTGCCCAGGTCTGCCTGAAAAATCTGTCTAAGTGACAGAGAAGGTAAGGTAGACTTCAAACTCAGGACACTTAAAACTGGTTAGAAAGAAATAAGGTATGACTGGAAGAGGGTTGACAGTTAAGCAGATTACTGGCATGAAAGGAGAAGTCTACTCCACAAATTAACTCTCCCTTTAGTAGCCTCTGTTCATCTGAGGGTATTAAGGGGACAAGGCAAGGAATAAGCAATAGCTGAAGACAACCTCTCAAGGTAGGATTATATGGTGGAAACCCTTTAACCCTTGTATCAGACCCATTCAGAAATTACCAGATACACTACCCAAATCAAGCTGCAGCCTGCCATCTCTGCATCGATCACCCACATGTCGGATCAATCATTATTGGGTATTGAGTTGTGACAAATACCACCCCGTTCAAGCCTTCAAACAATAGCTCCTACTTCTTCAAATACATTATGACAGTACTGGTGCTACAAACACATCTGCATCGAGTATTAGGGTAGGAAGTATTTGTGAGCCAGCAGTCTGAAATCGTAAGTTTTAGCTGCACGCAGCAAGGTATACACTTATTTAAAAATAAATGTGAAATTCAGTCTTCCACAAAAGAAGCAGTGTCATGAGAAAACTCGGGCTTTAAGTTTTGTAAACGCTGCATTTTCAATATTAGAGTGTCAGTCTTCATTCACTCTCTGACAAGGTTGTCAATCAAACAGCAATCTAGTTTTGTAAGACTTTAACCAAAGATCAAAGCAATGATACTGCTGAGTTCACATTACCTTCCCAGAGATAACTACTTGAACACTTTCATAGCACTGCATCGATATTAACTTTGCACCATTCCTTCCAAGCAAATAAAACAGTACGAAGTTTGACAGCCCTTCTGGCTTCTGCTCTCAGCCCTGATCTAAACTGAATCCCAGTCCCCATCCCCTCTACCCCTTTATAACTGCCACCTGGATATTGAAGTGGAGGCTTGCAGGACTTGCATTCAGTTAAACTTCCGTCAATTAAAAAGAAAATGAAATGTGCTTTCTGTCTCCTTTGGGAAACACACTGAATGTCTTTTACTCAATAACAATAGTTGGGCAATAAAAAGATGAGTGAGCAAAATGTGGTATATCATCGTTTTGCTTTTGACTTCAGCCCAATGGCAAATGAAAGGCATCCAAAATCAATTTCAAGAAGCTAATAAATTCAGTATGTGAAAGCGGTGAAAATATAACTTTTGCAGCCTCATCATCAAGCTGATTTGTAAGCAAAGCTGGGCCCAATTCCTGCACACTATGTCACCCATATTTTCAGTTTCATGCAGGTAATACACTATTTCTACAGTGTTTATATTCTGAGGCTAAACATAGATATATATATATCTTCTTTCCACAAACATATGTTCTGGTAATATCATAATAAAAATCTRAATGTACTATGCCCAGGAAATCGTGTCGATCACTATCAGTTACTTCCTCCAGTAACAATGAAAGAAAGGTGAAGGCTAACGCTGCGTGCAAGGGCATGCTCGAAGGAGAACGACTGCTTTCCACAGCTCCACATAACTTTCAGAATAGACCTCTTTATGGCATCACAGGGAGGGAGCTGTTGGGGTTTTCACTTTCTTGTTAACTGACTGAGAAGCTTGCCAGACCATGCCCATCTAAAGGAAAGCTTCCAAAGGGAAATGAATTGACTGTAATTACAACATAATTTAAAGTACTCCTTGAGCAATGCTGAATACCTTCAATGTACAGCTTCTGATCTTACTAGGAAACAATACACAGGGCTTGCACTTACTCCAAGCAGCTACTTCAAATTTACATGAGAAGAAAATTTGATCCACAGTTTCTACCATGACATAAGAAACCTTGATTCAGGCTCAAGCCCATCCAAATGATTCAGTGGCAACTGCTCTTACGAGCTAACTGGCCTTTACCAAGGGGCTTCATACAAGATGTGATTTTGTAATGCAATTACAAATAAACAAATTACTAATAAAATAAGGGAGGGTGGCACGGATGTACCTCACCTGGCTTGTAAGGCCAGGACTAACTGCTACGAGAGCAGTGACAATGCACCACCTTTGGTTACACACCAGACTTGCACATGCAGCATGAAAAATCGCCAACAAATATCGAGCCGAGGCATGTAAACAAACGGTTGTACAGCAGGCCTGGGAACTGCGGGACTGTATTGGGGGCGGGGGGGGGGGGGGGGGGGGGGGGGGGGGGGGGGGGGGGGGGGGGAATCAAGATTTCTGAGAGCAGAATCTACGTGATGCCTTTTGGATTTTCTGTTGATCTGACCTAACTGCAGACAGTGATATTACAGAAGGTCAATTACACTTAATCTAACTTACTTGGAAATCATTAGCAGTGTTAAAATTTTCTTGGGGTGTGGTACTTATTTTAAAAGAATAAATAAATTTTAAAAAAGCCACCAAAACCAAACAGGTTTCTGACCTTGGAGATTTCTGTGTCAATATATGGATTTATTTGTTTCCTGTAGAAAAAAAGACATAAAGAGAAAGAAAAGAAGGCAGGCAGGCAGGTAAGCAAGCTGGGTGCTGGATAGAGCTTGAATTGGCAGGGTAAAATGTGGATAGAGAGCGTAAGCGAAGAATGATGGTGTATGTGGACTGGGGACATGTGCGAGTTTTAGAAAAGAGCAGGTGGAGAAAACTGTGGAACAATTATATTTAAAGGGGAGAAGTTAGAACTAGGTGAGAACAGTAAAGGAATCGCACTTGGAGTGTAAAATATTGCTTTTGTCACTTAGTTAATACTGTGAATGTGTCCAGGTTTTTCCTTCCCAAGGCAGAAGCAAGGGGAAATGCTGTTCTTTCTTACTCTATTTCTTCACCAGAGCATCATCCTCCTCAGATGGTGGCAGCTTTTGATAGCCTAGACTGTTATTGTGGGACCTGGGACAACTATTTCCTCACACTGCAGAAAACACTATGCTTATTTTTCATGTTAGAAATATCAGATGTTGTTTCTTCTGTCTTTACTTCAGGATTTTACTGACCAGATGAAAATGAGTGACTATAAAAGCGAACTCAAATCTGAATTACACTGTAAACCCCTCTTTCTTTTGTATTTGTTAGATCTATTTTACCTGTTCACCTCTAATGGGGAGCAAGAGGAAATAATAATTTTTTTAGTCTCAAACACTGTTTCTCCAGCTGAAGACTGTGCCATGCCCCCTCTCCGCACTTCCAGCTTTCTACAACACCTCCAGCAAAAACAGAAAATCTAACAGATTATGTTACTGATATTTCTGTAATACCAAACAAGCACAGGAGTATCTTTCAAATCTCCTTTGCAGATAAAGCAGGTTACAAAGTGCGTGTGTATATCTACAAGTCACCTTTAAAATAACAACTCTTCAGTGCATGTGTAATGGAGTCACCTGGACTTTCTAATACTGCTTTCATGCTTGTGTCTCCTTGCCTTTCTGTGCAATTGACTGCACTGCTTTACACTATCTAGTAGAAACCTATGGGTCTGTGATCATACACTGGCTGGTGGTCTGGATTTCACCAGAATGCAAATGTAAGCAAAAGGCATATGAGCACATATGTTTTTATATGAAACAGAAGTTAAGCTGTGAATGCAATGCATCACCCTGCAACAAGGAGCTATGGTAGAAGCGGATCCTGTCCACCCTAGCTGACCCACTCGTCACATCTCTGCAACCTTGCATGCAAGCACAAGGGGGTACTGGATGAGCTGGGGTGATCTCTGTTCTGCAGGGACTCCTACACAGCACACTTGCAAAGCACTACCTTTCTCCATATCCCAGAGCAGAAAAACATATAGCTAAGATTTGTTGCCTACTAGATGCATAGCGAACTACTGGTAACATTGCAAAAGCCCCTCTTAGATGTTAACATGGTTAAATAGCACTACATTAAAAGTATCTGCTCATAAAACATATTTAAACTGCTTCCATTTCTGAGCACCCTTAATGCTATGGGGGCTGTTCCTTTTTGGAACTCTTGTCAGACTTTGCTAAGCATACAGTGATTTTACATATTTTTAAGCATGAGTTACCTGGACAGTCAGTCCTTCTTGTCCATAGGATTTAAAATTAATTTTTAAAATGAAAGATTAAGCAGCTAAACTTTTCTGCATTTCCTTCTCTCTTTGATAATTCCACACAAAATAGTTTCTCCTAAATTCTGACAGTTTCTTCAAGTATTTGTAAAGACGGCACTTTTTATAAAAACACTTAAAAACCAGAATATACTTAAATATAAAAATGCCTAACTGTATCCATAACTAAGTCTTCATTTAGTTAAAAAGTTCTGATATTATCTCTATTATTTATTCTTCAAAGGAGAATAGTGATTAGAAAAGTTCTGCAAATTTGCACTAATGAAGCAGAAAAATCTACTATGAAGTACTGAATTTTATTAATTATCATGTAAGCAAATAAATACAAAATGTTAAAAATGTAAGCACACCTAGCCCCTTCTTTTTATAATTTTGATAGTAGTTTATTTAAAATTACTTAGAGGTTATTCCTAAGTCCTTATAACAACTTGAGCTGGGAATTGTAATTTTGCCACAAATCTGAACTTTTGTCAATGAATTTATATTCCACAAACAGTGAAGAAGAGAGGCCACTTAAATATGCAGCAAAATTACATACTGAAAAAATCAAATAGAGAACAGGGAAAATAAAAGTAGATACAATGAGACAGGGTACAGAAAGGAAAAAAAAAATATTAAGAGAATTCACACCATACGTTATTGCCACCACTTACACCAAGGTAAGATTTAAGATAATCATTCAGTCCTGATGCACAGGTTTAGAAGTAATATTCTCTCAAAACATGGACACGTTAATTGCATAGGAGAAACAAACTACCGGGCCAATCCTGAAGTGGAGCAGTAGGAGGAAGGGTCAGCATTACACTATTTTTTYACAGCCTCCTCCATGCTACAGCAGTTGAATGCTGGTCCAGCCCAAGCAGTATTCAAGGTTGTCTCAAGCAACTAATGACCGTCAAACAGTCTCTCTTTTGGTCCAGGACTGCCCAAGTCAAGTCATTGCAGACACACCTCTTATTCTCTAATATGTCTTCAGTGTCACAGCTGCCAAGATGAAAATGGTTGAGAGCTATAGGTGATTGTGTGCCGCTGGGGAAATCCCTGCCTCTTTACACTGCCTTCTGTCCCATGCAGTGCAAGACTGTCACAGAGTGTAGCCATAAATATTTAAACTGGAGAGCAAAACGTGGTTCATAGACTAAAACTCATTCATCATCCATCCAACAAAACTGAGGTGCATTCAGTGGAGCTCAAAACCCTCAACTGCAGTCAGAACAATGTGAGATCTTACTGCAGGCCACTACTATTGAATCTTAACAGAAACATGGAAGAGTGCTGGGATTTGAGCGTGACCCACAGGACACAGAGATTAGGGGGTCTCTTAACCAAAAATTGGTGAGGTCTCATTCTAACTGCGAATCCACATCAATACCTTTTCTGGGTTTTGATCTTTATCAATTGGCACTTGAAAGGAAACCCCAAGTCCTTTTTTGTTTACATCTTTCTTCCCTCCCCCACATCCAGCATCTTTCTTGCTGTCCTCACGAAATCTCTCTAAATCCAGAGGAAAAAAGGACGCCATTAAAAATTGCCTTACTACAGTACGTGTTAGCACCATTATATGAAATAATTGCTCCTTGGGAGATTCTAGACAGTCAATTAACCCCCAATTCACGACTCAAGTGGCAGAGCAGACTCTCAATGAATAAAGGGTAGGGGTTCAATTCTCAATTAGGATGAAATTTTTTCCTTAATAGTTTAATCTTGTGGTCAATTAAATCCCCTAGCGTTGTATTAATTATTATATGAATTCTAGGCAACTTCTAATTTAAAGGTTAGTTATGGTATACTGCAACTGGACCAGAGTCCTGGACTTAAATTTTTCAAAGCAGAAAGCCTATTCTACCTTAAGGGGAAAAATACTCGCGTTTGAAAAAGAGACAAGGAAATGTCTTTACATTGTGCTTTCCTAATCTGGGATACTTTAAATGTCTCCTGTATTTTTATGCCAGAGATAAGATTGCAATTATGTCATGGATGGTTAGAATTAAGTTTACTGCTGCACCACATATTCATATCACTAGTTATATTGAAAAGGGTTTCTAAGCAAACTTTTAAGGATTAATCTCATCTCCAATTGTTGCCCCTATATTGTTGGGCATAGCAGCTTGGTATAGTAGCTTACTTTTCCATCTGTTAGACATATAGAGACTATCAGTTTGTGAAGTACTTTCTTGGTACTCTTTTTGGTAGAATAAAGTCCTGTATTTCCTCGGGGAAGCAAAGGACATATGCTGATGCTCTATGGTTTCTGAGTTGCTGCAGCGATGAATTCTTCTTGGCCAGCTTTCTGTTGAGTAGGTGCTGGAATCATATAAAACAGAGACTTGCAAAAAAAAAAAGTAAAATGGTGAGTTCCCCGGCCAAATCAGTGATCTTTTTTCAACTAATTATTTTTCTTGCTCAAAATGAAGACAGTTTGTCTTTGAAAAGACTGTCTATCATTAAAAAAGAAAAGTATTGAAAGTTTTTGAAACAACTATAACAGATGTCATAGTAGTTGAAAGTACAATTAGAAAGCACAACGCCGCAGAAATAAAACTTCAAACAAAAGTGGAAAGAATTCTTTGTGCACATCAATAATTTAGAATTATTTAAGAACTGTTTTATAGATGCAAGTGGAGCTCTTTCTGTCTATATATAAATTGAATGTGGTCTTTATGGGCAAACAAAAAGGGGATACAATTCTTTTAAATTATTTTTAGGATAATTGTTTCTGCAACAAACATCATTATTTATCAGTTTTGAAAAGCAGCCAACTGCTAACATTTGAAATGCACAAATCTTGGCACACAACATAGAAAATGGTAATCTCCCCCCTTTTCAAAACCAGTTTTGCATTTATTTTACACATTTGTCAAGTTCTTATCTCAAAGCCCATGCAGTGTTACCTATTTCTATCAGAAATCATTATATTTTATTTCTAATCACCTTCCCATAGCTAATTTGGTAACTCAGGAAAGGAAACATTTATTGCTACCAGATGCTGTTACCTTCCTGCTCACTCATGTATTATTATGAATTGATTCAACAGCCTGGAATACAAGGTTTAATATGTATTATTTTGCCTTCTGTATTTCTTCTGTTATAACCTTCCTTTTTAGATAAACAGTCTCATTTTAGTGATGAAAACGTTCTAAATCTATGCTACAGCTACTTATCAGCCAGGATGTGTCCATATTACACAGTGCAGTGCTATATAATAAGACCTGAGATAGTCTGCATGCTACAGGCTGTTTAGCCATACTAGCAATCAGGCTCCCATGGAGGCAGACCCCATTTCTGATGTATTAATTCCTCCAGGAGAGCACTGTAGCACTCCACAACCGGGCTGCACTACTGCGGTTCCTTTGCTAGCGGTAATTTCTTTAGGGTACGTGGTGCACTGCAGGCACAACCTATGAACCCGCTTCCCTGAAGGCTGAGATGTGAACTGGCCAGATCACCTACTCTATTCTACTGATGGCAAAATTGTGAAGGTATGAGTCACATCTTTGAAGGAGACACTTCAATTTTTTTCTTCCTTTATTAGATTTTTTTAAGGGGGGGCTGGAATACCCCATGGAAGAGGCTGAAGAGGCTGCTCGAACCTTACAATCTCTTTTTTTCTGTATTTCTTTATATCTTTTTTTCCATAGGTAAACTTTATTAAGAAAGTATTACATGTTTGAACATCAGAACACAATTTCACTGAAGTCAAGCAGAATACAAGAGGGGAGGCCCCAATCCAGCTACTTTGCTGCTTCCCACAGCACGAGACACCATGCACTGCCTTGGAGACAGTGGAACGCTGACATGAAAAAAATCTAGGAAAAGTACAAATTTCAAACTTTTGAGACTTCAGTTATCTATCATTAAAATTTATTAACCCACATATCTTTGTAGGTTAGCCCTCGTTGCTGAAAAAAACCCACAAAAATTCTGTTAATTTAGCTACAACTATTACAGAATGATAATCATACTTTTCAGATACTTGGGACCATTTAGCTTCAGCATTTTATGTGATTGATGATATATGAGCTGCTAGTTCTGTAAAATTAAAACTCCAGCCTGATTTGTAATATATTTAATATATGCTACATAGGCAGTGATGTTCAGAAAACACTAATCCTAACACAGGGTGCTGAAAAATTATCTTGTATATTAGAGAGAATTCTTATTGCGGATAAGACTATAATCTAGAAGTGCCCAACTTACTTTCTGTTGAGATTTCAACATGTAGTATAGAGAGAGATTAGTAATGAATGTTCTTGAAACAATAAAACTATCTCTCAGGAACTCATTGAATAGTTTTTGAATATTGGTGGTGATTTTTTTTTTTTTAATATCAAAAGCTTCGTACAAAGAAACAAAGGAATTATGGCACAATGGAATTATTATTATTGTTATTATTACTGTTGTTATTTTAATTTTACAAAAATATTATGCTTTCCTTAA
The DNA here is from genome assembly GCA_035582835.1 of Phoebastria nigripes. Taxonomy (NCBI): domain Eukaryota; kingdom Metazoa; phylum Chordata; class Aves; order Procellariiformes; family Diomedeidae; genus Phoebastria; species Phoebastria nigripes. Next base: position 3,111,790 of record JAYKAV010002109.1, on the reverse strand, counting down.
AATACACCAGTTAAAAGAAAATTCAGTGAAAATATACTCTTTTTATAGAGTAATTTCAAGTTCTCCTTTCCATCTAAATCCCTTCTGCCTGTAATGCCATAGGCTATATGACAATAATGTCAAAAGTCAAACAGCAACTCTGGCGACTCCTCCTTTAATATGTGAATTTCTCCACACTTTTGCCTGGAGGGCACCTTCATTACAATCACTTTCTAGATTTTAAAACTAACAAAAAACAAGACAACAATAATAAATACAGGCCAGTCTCCTAATTGACAGCATCTAAAATGTCTCCAAAGGTTACAGATGTATAGGTAACATTATTTTCTGAACAATTCATATTTTCTGACCTCTGTGAATAGACACGTGTACACACACCTATTCCATTTTCTGCTCCGGCTTAGCCATCCACCAGAGATGCTCCATCCTCCAACATATTCTACATCAAAAAGGCATCTTCTACCACACTAGAAGAGGCACTCCACTGAACCGTCATTAAAAATTTTACAGTTATGTATCCCCTCACTGACAACACTCACACGAATAAGCCATGGGATATGTCAGCAAATTCACACAAGCCAAGTCTAGCTATCAAAATATTGCACAGCAGTCCAGGTGACGGATAAAATAGACAGACTCAAAACTATACAATGTTTTATAGATTATAACATCTCAAAATACACCTGGAAGCAGAATTTTATTTATTAAACTACTTGTTATAGCCTGTCATAGTCTGTCAACTAGAAGAAAAATCTGCTTTGGAAACTACTGTCACACTAACTACAAAATAAAAGAAGAAAATAAATCAGCTGGTATTTCGAAAGCAACATGCAACAGCCAAGCATGACCAAAGAAGTGTGCCTGGGGAATTTATATTGGAATAATCACTGACCTTCTAGCTTTGTACTCATCTGCCTTGAATTTCAGACTTCTAATGGATAAAAAGGTTAAAGTGTAAGTGAGGCTGTGTATGTGCAATACAACCTTTTGGGAAAGTTATACATTTGTAACAGTTCTCATGAACATGATTAAGCATTACAAATACATCACAAATGAAGAATATTTCAGAATGACTTAGGAGTCCAACTTCTACATTCAAAAGTGGCTCAATTACTTAGGGGCTGATTTTCACAGGTATTCATGTAAACTACAGTTATGAAAATAGGAGTGATGCCTCAAAAACTCTCAGAAGTCTGATCCTTCAAGCTAAAGCTACAAAGGCACTTGGTGTCCTAATGCTGGGCACAGATGTGTTGCTGAAGCACTGATGTATCTAAAAAAACCAACAGTCAATGTCACAGCTGCCTTTAGCCCTCTAAATTTATGCCCAGGGTCCCTCTGGCTACATGTATTTTAGCTGTGAAGCTTAACTTGGGTACTATTTGGAGGATCTGAGATAGACCGTAAGCCCAGGAATGACAGTACTCCCTGGCTGATGGTCTCATAAGCCCCAAATGGAGTGGCCACTTGAGAGACAAAAGTCCTGTTTTCAAACCATCAGACGACTGGTTTGGGATTATTTAGTAAAGGAGTTTGGGGAGGGGAGAAAAGACACAAAGCAGCTCAACAGTATAGCTGATAATGCAGCAGGCCCAGGGACCTAGTTAAGGAGCCTGCTCTCATGAATATTTAATGACTCAGATGAAGTGGAACAGCTTTAACTGGAGACAGCGTGACAGATGCAATGCAGAGACACAGCAGCCTGAAAGAGGCTTCACTTWGGAGAGGAGATTCAATCTACAAATTGAGGAGTTTTGAGAAGGAAGTTTACTTCCCACAGAGTACCCCAATGACTGGGGTATCCCAAATACAGCAAGGCACAGGTATCTCTCCTTCCATCTTTTTATCAATCCTAAGTACCTGCTACAAGATGAATATTCACAGCTGGAAATCTTCAGCAAATGTAAGCACCAGCCTCCCACAGTATCCCAGGCAGCCCCTGTTGTGGGCATTTCCCAGCACTGGCCAGCTTGCTGAGACAGGTACTGCTGAAATGTTACCGTTAGTGTAAGAATGATTATGTCCTCCTTGTTATTCTCACTCTGTTATTTCATAACTTACTTGGTTGTATAATGACTGTACAATGATAATCTCACAATCAGTCATTTAAGGTTTGTTTATCCTTTTGGCAAATAAATTGCTCCTACGATTGAGGTAAGTTGAGAGGAAAAGCAGGGAGACATTTTAGAAAAATGACAACTCCTTGATTATTTTGCACATTTTTTTCCCCACTAAATTCATTTATGGAGAATATATAGAATAATAACGTGAATATGAAAAAAACCTTGAATACAGTCAAGAACAAAAAAAAGGTAAAAAAAGTTTCCGGACATATTTCTAAGTATGTGTGGTTTCCTGTGTGAGGACAGTACGGTTTTGGTAACACATAATATGCATTTCATTTACTTGCTGATTCTTACGCTATCTCACCCATGCATCTACTTGCTACTGTATTAATAAGAATCATTAAAACAACATCACAACATTAATACTGAACTTATTCAGAAGTGCAGGGAGTTTCATGGAAAGAATTCAAAATGGGCCATTTTTCTTCAAAATAAAGTGCTTGTTTTAAAATAGTCGAAACTATATTGATTGCTTACTATTGTGGCCTCCCACTCTTTCAGGTACGATGCTTAATTTCCAAAGTACGGCTGATAATATGAAAAAGCTACTAATAGAACTGTCCATCCCCAGAAATAAATATGGCTATAATAAACAAATACCTAACACAGTAAATAGTACTATAGTGGTGCCCTCTGCCCCAACAATCGAACATGAAATCTGATTTCCTTGAAATTACAGCCTGAGCTGGCTGTGGTCCGGACCTCCTCATGTTCTGCAGCCCCAGTGGCTTCTGAGTTCAGTATATGGGTTATATCAGCTCTGCTAACAAGATATCATGTAACTTTATCGATGTAATTCAATGCAATGTCTGAAATATAACGAACACCACACTTACTCTGGTTTCATGACTACCTATTTCAAGAGGATAATCTTTTTCCACTTCCAATCTGAGGTTAGTTCACTACCTTATATGTCCACTAYCTTGTATGTCCACTCAGGATTTATTACTTTTTATTATCAGGAATATTTGTTCTAATGCAGCATGTACACCAACACTTTGGAGATGCACATAAATGTATGGTTTTGTTCTCAGCCTTCCTGTCACCAGAAACCTCTGGGCAGCAAGTCCTCCTCAATAACGAAAAGAGAGCTCTTAATTGCCATCTTAATGTGACTTTTACACAGAAGGCAGACACACTCCACAGATCTTAAGATATTCAAAAGATCAAATTAGAAAAAAGTCCTGAATACATAAAAACGCTACACAAAATACCATCCACCTGTGCTAGGTATTCTCCAAGGCTTCCCGGTAACTCATGCTCTCCTAAGGCCGCTGGCCCAGGAGCACAGCATGCAGAGCATCCCCCTGCAAGCACCTGCAGCTCTCTTGAGTTGTCCTCTTCTCTGGAAATTAGGTTATATGAAGCAAAGTCCACTGATGCTATGAAGGCTGGATTTGCTCTTTGACAGCAGGAGCACACATTGCTGTCACAATCAAGAGCATTTTTGGTCCTCTCTGTTCTTGACTGAAACAAAGGTTCTGGAGCTAGGGCCACAGCTGTGACCGTGTCACTCAATAATATTTCACTGATATGTAACATCCATCTATGGGCAACACGACAAACTTAGAAAAGAAACCTATATTTTATGAAGTGCAGGTTCTATAAATTTCTTGAAGGTCTTCCTCAGACACAAATATTGCAAAACTTTCAAAATCACCAATTAATAATTTTTGTTATTAATTTAAATTTTTATCCGTTCACTTACTTTGGCTTAAATCGAATGTGTGAAATATGCCAAAAACATCTTTTCTTATAACAGACACCTGTACTGAAAGCAGAAATTTCTGGCTTGTAAGTAGTTTCCTAGCGAAGAACTGTTTGATGGTAGTCTTTGTTGTCTTTGCTAGAAATGACATGTTTTTTTCAGTAACACATACTGTCCGTACAAACAAAAATTTCAAGCAGTGACAGTTGAAGACTTACTGGATGAGTTCAGAGAAGAACCTATTCCTTCCCTACACGTATGCATGGTTGCACACTTGGGCATACAAGTGCACAAACACAATTTCTCAGGAGCAGGTTTGGTGCTTATGGCTGGCTCAGAGCACAGGCAGGGGGAGGCTGAACCCCCGTCAGCGCGTTCCCAGAGATCTCAAGGATTTCTGTAACATGAGAAAACCATTCAGCAGCCTTTCAGGATGCACATTTTTCAGATCTTACTGCTCGTAATGAGGACTGAAGGCAAACTTATTAAATAACTCATAGACATTAAGAATGTCACCAACTGCAGTTTTCAGGTTAATGACTTTGCATCAGAGGTATTACGAATCAGAGAATTCAAAGGGTCCGTTTTAATACAAGTGCTAACTCTAAGGAAAAGATTCCTGGGCCTAATCCAAAAGCTTTCTTAGGTCACTGGGTGCCAATCAGCAATTTTTCTCCCCTTTTTATGCCTTTCAAATCTGATATAGCTCAATAATATCGATCTACCAAAAACTCAATTCACAGTATTGGAGGAAAAGGAGCAATGGTTAAACTCTGAAGAGACAACCTGACTTTGGAGAGTAGCTACCTTATTTCCGTCTTATTTCGTTCTTATTTGCCAATTTTATTTCACAGACTTACACAAATACCTTACTAAAAAAATTGGTCCAAAGCCTTTTCAGTAAAGAAAATTTCATTATTTCAGCACGTTTATATAGACTCATAATTTGTAGTGTTTAGACAGCAATACATTAAAGTCACTGAAATCTAATAAATAAAATGTATTAATAAATTATATATCAATGTAAGAAACTGTCTTGGTTTCATAATTATGAAGCAGGTACTTTACTCTTCAGAAAAAATGCATTCTTAAAAATGATTCTGTAAATAAAGTTCTAATATAAACTTAATGTAAAAGATATGACCTTGGAATACTTCGTTAATATCTCTTGCATAACTGCCCTTGTATTTATAAATGTTTGAGCAATGGTTAAACACACAATCATAATGTTATGAGTCTAGACACTTTAAAAATTAAAGCTCTACCATTACTTTCTATTTACATATATTGTGAATCTAAGTGTTAATAATTGAGTTTGCCTTRGTTTCATGGGTTTGGTTTTTTTTGGATTGATTGACTGATGAAAGATCACACCTACTCTTAGGCCACCATTTTAACAGTTGTCAGTTCACTTGCAGGTTAAATTTAACAACAAAAAAAACTTGTGGAAAAAGCCTTTACCAAGAATAGAGCAGTGTGCTTCTTATCTTTCAGTATTCTCAGAGGATAGCAAATGTAAAAATAACTCTGAATTTTCCAGTGAACATTTGCACTGCGCATGCCACTTAAGGTTTTTAGAAAAAGAAACCCTTGCAACCTTTAAACCCATGTATTATTGTATCCACTGCTTATGAAATGACCCTCTGGTCTCTAATATACACACTTAGATACCAAAAGGAACATGACTTCACTTCTAACTTGGGGAGTTTTTCATGTATCTCAAGAGCAGATTCATGAGCACCTTTGTGAAGAAAATTGCTTTTCCCTCATTGTATCTTTAACTTGCAAGTATTGATACGTCAAAGAAACGACATGGTGAACATTTGAAGTGTTGGCACCTGTCGTACACTTTGTATACACGCTGCGTGTTACAGCTTCATACTCTTAGTTGTCTTTCTTATTCCTTGCACTCTCCATCTGGATGCTTTCAGATTAATTGTTGAAAAGTCCTCGCTCTGGAAGACACCCCCCACCACCGGGGCCTGTTGCTGTTTCAGGTGTTCTGCACCTGCTCATTCTCCTCCTCTCACATTGTGAGTAACCCAGTCCTTTGGCAATGATTAATTTAAACAGCATAAAACCTCTTTTCTGCTAATGAACTACAATAAATAAATACAGTTATTCTTTCATTACTGTAGTCTCTGGCCATCTGAAAGTATTTCACTCAGCTGACAGAAATGATGCAAAATTCCCATTTCCTGGAAGTAATAAGGGAAAGGTGTTCTTTAATAAAATGAAAAGGGATAGCTGCCAGATGCACAGTTTTGGAGACGACCATCTACTGGAAACATGAGACATAGCCCTTGAGTCCAGACTTGTGCTCTGAAGATGCAGACAACTGCGCTAAAGGAGGGTAGCATCGCCACCGAGCAGCTCTGGGAAATTCAGAGCAGATCACTTTCTCAACAAATACAATCTTTATTTCTACTCAAAAGACTGCTTGAAGAATGGTTAAGTCTGAAGATACTGGTCATTCACGAAATTTTCCTATGAAATTTTACTCTGGTTCACTTAGGGTGGAGTGCAGCTCCAGCGCCCCAAACACCCATGTGAACACCGTGGTCCCCCAGGGCCCACATGTCCTGCTTGCCTCCTGCTAAAATCAGAGCAGAGGGGCAGGGCTGGCGTGTGCCCGGGTCTCAYCAGGGCTCAGGGCATGTCACCGGTCCAGGAGGTATAGCACTTGCGCAGCCTGTGAGTGTGTACCATTCCTGTCTGGAATAATAACCAGTAGTATTAGCTGGGGGAGCGATCTTCCAAAATACCAGGCTTTGGCCAAACTCTGTTCCCATTGAAGACATCATGAACGTTCCCATTGATTTCACTGTGGCAAGAGTTGGGCCACTGCCTTTTATTACTGCATCCTATATGAGGAGTTTGAAATATTTCTTGTCATGCAGTCAAACAGAATAATTGTACCGGCATTTAAATCTGACTGGAAGGCATAGCCAAATTCTTTTCTGGCTCGTTTAACCTTCCTAATGCCAGAATTCATATGGAGGTTTCTGTAAAGCCTATACAGTGCTGTGTCAAACACAATCCTTTCCCATACAATGGAGATTTTTTCCAGGATATATACTGAAGCAAATGAATTTAAAATTTAGTTTCTGTGAGCACTTGTGCAGCTAAAATGTAACTGCTTAAAACCAGACATAGCAAGTAAGCACAATCAGGAAGAATTTATGTTTAAGTTTCTGTAAACATTTGGGGCTATATTCTGTGGGGGATTTTCTAACTCTGTTTCCTTTCACTAGCGATTTCAAAATAAAGTACAGGTTACGCTTCATATGGTTTTCACTCACACCCTGACATGGATGCACAGGCAAAATGCTTGTGTGCCATAATGGTTAAAGACATTTGATAAAAATATAATAATGTATTCTGTATAAAAAAATAAAACTGCAGACCTATAAAGATGTTTGACTTTGTTGTCCTCTAATGTTAAGCCTGACCATACTTCCTAAAAAGATGATGAAAGGATCCGGAGTAATTGAGATTTAATGGCATTTCTCCTTCAAAAAGCTTAAAGGTATGGTCTGTAACTGGGCTCTAACCCATCTGCGCTAAGACAGCCGCTACTTCTGTAAATTCTGCCCCACCAACATATGCAAACAGCTCAACATAATTGGAACAACCTCATATTAACTGTCTTTTAAAGAAAACCTGTTAAGCTATATTCTCTTCAGCCCTAATTACCTTGAAATTACTTTGATGAGAACAAAGTGGCACATTTTTGTCTGGTGCTGAGATCACTTAAAATGGGACATGGGAAACAAAAATTGTGTATCCTGAGGGATATCACAGTATTTGCCTATAATAATTACAATAACTTTTATTGGGTTTTATGCTAAGATTTCACATAACTAGTACTACTGCTAGATTTTAGTTACTTAATTTTCATTTGTTGCTATCTTAATTGTTACAGAGTGCTCAGATTTGTAAAGTTATATAAAGGTGTATAACACAAAAACATGTTCAATATATGCCTTCAATAATTTCTTTGTTGTCTGAAAACTTCCAACTTACAGCAAAGCTGGCATTTTATGGCCTGCAGAGCTATAAATCATTTTTAAAATCATGATGATATTACTCAAAACAGATGTGAAAACATATGTTTGCCACGGTTGTATAAACCGCTTAGTTGTCATACTTAATAAATGTTGATACTTTTATTTTAACTACATTCCTTCTTAATAACTTTGAAAATCTTTTCCATGGTAAATATATTTTGCCTTAGTAAATGTAATGGCAGGTTTTGAAAAACAAAGCTCGTTCTGTATACAAATTACATGTATATTTTTTGCTGAGCAACCCAGCACAGATCACACTCCACTGACTGTCCACATGTGACTATGAAAAACATTCAACATATTTGAGGTGCACCAGAGCCCAAAATAATTATACACAAGAGAATAATAATAGTATTAGGAACAAAGAATCTATATGGGAGTGAGACAAATCATTGAGGAATAAGAACACTTGTATGGGGTGACAGAAAGGCCCAGCACACACAGGCTGGGGATTTTCAGAAGCAGAGTATTGACTCTGTCCTACTGGTGCAGTCCATCAATTACTGGGTGCTTGTATCCTATAAAACAGACATTCCTACAGGAACTGTAATATAAGTCTGTCACACTGCCAAATGCAAAATCAGCTTGGAATTGTTGGATATACAATGTTGGTGCCTCTAAAATGTCAGCATTTGTCCCATTATAATGTCATCAAAAGGTTTTGTTTCTGGAGCCGTGGGATTACTTGAAAATTACATCTTTACTTGACAAAAAGAAATAATTTCTCATTCTCATATTTTCAGAGAAAAACTTGACCTGTGCAGTCCAAGTAGAAAACCAGAAACATTATTCTATCTTTAAAATGATAATTTAGAATGTCTCATGATTTTGAAACACTTTTTTCTGACGCAGGTGAATCTCTGAACATTAAGTTCATCCTAAAAAAATCCTGTAAGGGCATGCAGAAGTAACACATGTATAAAGATGTATTTCCCAGTATATAATCAATTGAAGAAAGATAATACTATGCAAAAATGTAGACCAGGAAATGAATAAACCTACACAACTTTAATCTTAAGGTGAATTATGGTAAACAAAATGTTAGCATCAGATCTTTGTGATTTTGTACATGTTACAAGGAACATTCAATGATCACAGGAGCCTGGGAATTGGGYTCACAGGTGGTGGGGTTTAAATTATTTTCATGCTGTTTGGGATTTCTGAATTGTCTTTTCTGATTCTTAAACTGTACCTTCCTTCATCCATCCTGAGTGACAGGACTGGTACTACCAATAACTACATGATTTGCATCTTTGAACCCCATAGGATATTGAACTGTTTCTCTGAAAAATGACTAAACATGTGGCAAGAAACCATGCACAGTTCAACAAAATTAAAATCAACTGCACTTTCAGATTTAGATTAAATACTCACCTATGTAATTACTATAGAAACGTAGTTTTTTAATCTTAGGAATGAAGGTATGGTTGATAACTGTTTGGCCTCTGGTGTTGGTCCATAAATGCCAACAGGAGTCAAGAGGGAAGGATTTAAGCATGATGATCCAGACAGAAAATTATCTCAGAATGGCACAAAAGGGCTCTTTTGGGGTTCATGAGGAAAGTGCTTAAATGCCTAGAGAAACCAGTGAATAGAAAACAGCTTCTTCTGCTTTCAAGAGGAGAGAGAGTTGAGTACAAAAATATAAAATATAGGAGGGAAGTTTCAGGCTCTTCCTACCCATAACTGGATCAGTCACAGATRTCTAAGGAATAGAGCTGATCATACAAAATAATTTTATATAGCTCTGGAACCACAGGGCACATGCAGCCTCCAAATTCTCTTGAGTAGCTCATAAAATTGTCTATACCTGCCTTTTTAGTTTTCTCAGAAAATACACTAAATACAGAGAGTGCAATCATTTACGCAGGCCTAAGGTGTATGAGTTTGTCTGATTGTTACAGATAACCTAAAATCACCTCAATCAAAATATAAATTAGTTTGTTTTCATTTATGATAAAATGTTCATATTTACAGTAGACTTATAAGTACATTTAGCTTATGTTGTTTCCTCTTTTGGTCATGTGCTGGTTTTGGCTGGGATAGAGTTAATTTTCTTCATAGTAGCTAGTATGGGGCTACRTTTTGGGTTTGTGCTGAAAYAGTGTTGATAACACAGGGATGTTTTCGTTATTGCTGAGCAGGGCTTACACAGAGTCAAGGCCTTTTCTGCTTCTCACCCCACCAGCGAGGAGGCTGGGGGTGCACAAGAAGTTGGGAGGGGACACAGCCGGGACAGTGACCCCAGCTGACCAAAGGGATATTCCATACCATATGACATCATGCTCAGCATATAAAGCTGGGGGAAGAAGAAGGAAGAGAAGGGATGTTCAGAGTTACGGCATTTGTCTTCCCAAGTAACTGTTAYGTGTGATGGAGCCCTGCTTTCCTGGAGATGGCTGAACACCTGCCTGCCGATGGGAAGCAGCAAATGAATTCCTTGTTTTGCTTTGCTTGTGTGCGTGGCTTTTGCTTTCCTTATTAAACTGTCTTTATCTCAACTCATGAGTTTTCTCACTTTTAGTCTTCCGATTCTCTCCCCCATCCCACTGGGGGGGAGTGAGTGAGTGGCTGGGTGGTGCTTAGCTGCCGGCTGGGGTTAAACCACGACAGGTCACATCCTTCTCTTTCTTTTCCTTCACGTCTTTTTCACTCTGAAACCTTAATATCTCCCTCAGTATATGCCTTTGCAGTATGTTTCCAGTATTCACTTACCTTCAGCTTTCTTTTATTTCTTTACCTATATCCCATCTTCTTTTTTTTGCAGGCACTCATTTTGTATGGTGCTTTCTGTACAGACTGCCAGAATAAACCTCTCGCCTATTAAAAGGATTTATTTTTTTGTTATATTTGCAAGGAAACAAAATGGCTTCTTCTTCCTTGACGTGCAGCCACAGATGCCACATGCTCTCTGTCACTACAACACTTCCCCAGGGCCTACCTGCATACACCAACATACTCACTTTCTGCAGTACCCAAAAATCACTGCAGGGAGAAATTAGCAGAGGAGGCACTTCCCTGCCTATAGGACAATCACTACAGGCCAAACATCACTTCTTCCCTTGCTGCCTCTCACTTGTGAGATAATGTAATATTATTAGACACAAAAAATGGCTTATTTCCCTCACCTGCGTACCAGCACTAGAGTAGTCTGCACACACATCCACTGGAGGCAAAGAAATAATACCATGTGACTAATCAAATATTTGCTAGGAACTTCATAAATGAGTCAAAAGACCGGCAAAATATTAGGCCCATACTATATAAACAGAGAGAAGCAAAGATCTGATTGTTTACACTTCCTAAGGAGAACGCCATGTAAATTCACTCAATACATTATTCATTGCAATTAGGCAGTTAGCTCTCTTAAATTTATAGTATTATGCCATTGCATATGCAGAATACTAGAAAAGGGAATAAAACACATAATAAGTGTAATTAAATGTCTGAGATGGAAAACAGTCTGTAATTTTACCTTTCTCCTTTTGTATTTTTTTTAGGCTGGTCCCAGTTTCTTGATCAATGAGTTCTCCTTCCCTGCTGTTGGTCAGCATAGCTAAAAAAATCAGAGTGCACAGCTAGATAACACTGTCAGTAAAAAAATGTCAGAAGAGAGGAAAATATTAAATTATATTTCCTCTTTGTCAATATTTTGGTATTTTAACATTTATTTATACTATATAAGTTCTAAAGCAATTGACCATTTTTATTGTCCATAATCAACCATTTCACTGTCCCAGTTCAGCACTTAGAGCCAAGTAAAATATGCAGCAAAAGCAAATTTGCTCAAGTTGATTAAACAAAGATACCAAGATAGAACCCAAATTACTACTGAGATGAATGTGGTTTCTTATGAAATGTTCAAATTAACTAATTAGAAAAGTACTTCACAGAAATCATTTTGCGGAAAAATACACTGAAGGATTTAAGTATTAGTAATTATCTATAAAGCAGCAAGGTTAATAAAAATAGAGATAGACAGATAGTAACCCAAATTGATAGATGACAGCGAAAAAACAATACGCTGTAGTGTTGAAAGAAATTCCTTACTTAACACCTGCAAGATCAGTGAGAGGTGTTAAGTTTATGATTTCAGGATGTCTATTTTCTCTGTTCTTATTTGATTAAAACATTTCCTTCTCCGCAATTAACCAATTACAGAATTTAAAGTTATTCCAGTGAAGACACTTGTTAAAAACTTAATCGCTATATTTTAGAGAAAGTTGTTCTGTGTTTGTTTTTTTGTTTGTTTGTTGGTTTTTTTTTTTTCTTTTTTTAAATTGCAGAAGTAAAAATATATATATTCATATAGATACAAAGTATATATACACATATCTTTACAACAGTAAGCGTTAGACTTCAACACAGAGAAATGTTTGGTTCAACATAAATAAAACTTAGTTTTCTTTAAAAAACTTTCAGCACTATTTCTGGAGCCCAGAGGCTTGCAGTGTGTGCTACTACTATTAATAAAACAAGTTACAGTAGCTTTCAAAAGCTACAGTGAGGACAAAAGTCCCTTTTTCACTGTTGCTATAGGAAGTTACATTTCTTGTCCTGTATATTTCTAGCCCTATTTTACATATGAAAAAGCTGAGGGGAATCTACTTTCTAGTCTCTGCCTTGTGTGTGCATATGTTTAGGCAAAGTAATTTAGGTTCCATTAACTAGTTTGTGTAGAGCCAACTGTGCTATGTAGTGCCATGGTGCTGCTGCGTGGACCAGAGTCAAAACTGCAAAATCCCAGCAAGCAGCTGAGTAGTTATTTGATGGGAGTGAAGTCTACACTGACTTACATGGACTGCACTGTTTTTGTAGTTTAAATCTCACTCAGCAATGCCTGCATAGGCTCCAGTCGCTGTGAAGACAACAGTGTTGACATACACTGATGTGAAGAGATGTTAATTGACTTGCCCTAGATCCCTCTTGGAAGCACCAAGAATAGGATCTAAACTTCCTCTAGACAGAATTAGCATTTTAAACACAAGATCAATAATGCACAGGCTGTGAAAGCTGTGGTAGAGAGACCAAAAAAAATCAAAAAGCCCTCAGTCTCGTGCTGATGAGGGAACGTGTGGGCATGAGGAGGTTTTTGGAATGGAAAAGCCATCATATAACCTATGACTTTTCTGACATACATATGAAGAAAAAGATATCTTGCTATTTTTCAGTTCCAGGTGCCTTTAGAGACACTTTCTTACTGCAGCATGCAAGAGAAGTTGGTCATACCAGAGAATGGGAGGTATCTTCTGTGCATGGGTGGATACTGGCACAGAATGAATCTGAGGGGCTGGGCGCTGCATAGCGATGAACCTAATAAAACAAACTATAGTGATGAACTTTCTGGGTGTTTTTAGCAAGGGAGTGCTTTCCTGAGTTTCCCAGCAAAGAAATATTTGCCTCAACAAACTTCTAAAATTCTTGAGGTCAGTAACTGCAAAGGGCTGTGAGGCTGCAGAGCACTAACCAATTCTGTCTGGTGTGTTGTCCAACTGGGACGGCGAGCTGGACACACTGCTGCTCTGATGGGAGGAAGCGTGACTCCCAGGCCGCTGACTGTCTTCTAGAGACGGAGCTGGAGAAGGGCTATCTTGAATCCTTTCCTTGAAACAGAAACAAAACAAGGTCTGTGAAATTTGATTCATGAACTTCACTGAAGCTCAATGAAAAAATGAAGTTGGCTAAAATAGCAGTAACAAATGGTCTTTCTGAGATAAATAGTGAACAGAATTCACATCGAAAGAGCTGTGTAGTCTTCTATAGCCAAAAAGAGTATAGCCTTCTACATGCAATGTATCTGGGCACAGCTTTTCATCCCTTGTGTCATGACATAACATTTGCCACCTCTTCTTTCTTTTTCTTGGTAACTTTTTATTTTCTAACTTTTTCACACATGGGAACATAAAGAATGTTCTTTCGTGTTGTTTTCACAAATTACTTTTAATCTACAGATAGTAAAAATGGCATATATGAGACATTTAAATAAACAATTCAGATTTGGACTAAACAGTCACTAAATGCAGTCAAATTTGTAAACTCACTAGAATCTGTACATGAATAAATTACATCAGTATCTTCTCAGGGTAGCGCCCAGTCAAATTTTAAAAGCTGTGGCACTGGTAAGAACTTCACTTTTGCATGAAAAGCACCACTAGCTAACAAAAATAAGAATGTGCTTGCAAATTCTTATGTGTACATTTGCACACAAAACTTTGATATTAACCTTTAATTTAAATATACATAGTACTTCAGGTAAGGAGAAGAAAAAGGATAAGAAATTATAAAAATTTAGTAAAATGAAATTCTGCAGTTCTGTATATCTATAGTTGCAGATTGCCTGAAGATGCCGTGGAGTTTTCATCCACAAAAATCTTTAGGAACAGGTTAGACAAGTGATGCGTAAGTAATAATTCATCCTGTCTTGAGGAAGGCAAGAGATTATATAACCACTTGAGATCCCTTCCAACCCAATGATTCCACACGCATAATTTTTCTGAATTAATTCAAAATTCCAGTACCCTTCATTCCTGTTCCCAGGACCAAAAAAAACGAGAATCTTCTAAAAAGGACAGATCATGGCCTGAGATACTCTAGATATTATCTTAAAATCCCTTCTATGTTTTAAATCTTCTATTACAAGTTCTTGAAAGTGTAGTTCCAATGGAGAGACACTAACAAGGAGATGCTTGAATTTACAGAATTCCAGAAACTGCATCTTTGGAGTTGCCCTCATCCCTGGCAATCAGCTGTTCCCTGTGGAAACTCAGAACTGAAATATTACTTTCTTTTTTTAAAAAGGGAGATCCTCTTGCCCCCACCTCATTAAAAATCACAATTACAGTGTAATCTGGGGAAGTTGTCTCAAAGGAACTTCGCAATTTTTCTGCCTTTCTAACCTATTCTTAAAGATTTTTCATTAGGAGTATGCAATCTGGCTACTTGGTGGCAATTTACCATGTGCTTTTGAAAATAAACTCAATAGCATCTGAACTTTTTATGCAGTTTTTGCTAGACAGTATCCTAAATCAATAATATAGCTTTAGGAAGAGAATGGTAGATTCTAATAGTTTTTCCATTATAAATAGCTAGCATAATAGCTTCTGTTCATAACCTATTGAGGCGATTCATTAATAACACTGGCAGTAAGATCGACATTTTAAGAATATTCTGCTACCCATTAAAACCATCTCTCTAAACCACACTCATCTTCATATTTAGAGATACATTTGAGAATGATGCAAAGGGAATGTGAGATTGGATCCTCCTAATAGCAAGGGGTGGCATTTGTCTATTCCAATCACACCAGCTGAAAACGTAGCATTGAATGTGTTTTTAATAGGATAGTTATTGTACATTAAATAACAACTGAGCCTCAAAATCATGTAACAGATGTGTATCTGTTACATGGCTGTTAATCCTCAATGGATCTGTTTTCACTAATTATCTGTTATTTAATGAACATATAATAACCAATAAATCTTAAAGGGAGACTTTTAATTGCAGTATTTTTGAATGCTAATTAAAAATGTTTATTAAGTTTTAACAAATATTAATCTATTATGTTGAGTCACAAGTTCTTAAAATTTTGAAAACTGAATGGTTTTAAACAAACAACTTTCCAAATTCTGGGGGGAAAAAGTCAAAAGATCTTAAAGTCTCCTGTGTTTTCTTCTTCTCGGTCTCCAAAAGAGTGGTTTTAGAGGTTGCTGAGGTGAGTGGAAGAGTAAAAGAGAGTCATGACTTAGTCTGTGGATGGGTTGCTTATTAAGTTACTTTTTAAAGTCACATTTTTACCCCAAGTATTTTCCTAAATAAATGATGAATCATATACATGCAATCCTGAGCTTATAAATACTACGTGTCTTTTACCTTTGTGTAAATAATAGCTTCCAAATAGGTTACTGCTAACAGGCTACAACTCTGACTGTAATTTTATTTGCCTGGATTTCAGTTTTAACAGTCCTCTTTGGCCCTATTTCCTCTCTTTTTACCACAAAGAGTACTCAATTTACAATTAAGATATCATTTTGAAATGATTACTTTTACAGAACAGTACACAGTTTAAGTAAATTTCATTGTCTATTGCAACCATGAAAATGAATAGCCAAGGAGAGGACATGCCAACTGTTCTGCAAAAAAACCTATGAACAAATATGACTATGAATTAACACTTAGATATCACACAAACAGCCATATATGTCATCTTAAATGGGAGTTATCTGAGTAATTCAAAAGCTGATGATTTGGAAAAGCAAAGTATTTGAGCTCCTTCTGGTAACTGCATTTCCCATTGTCTCTTGCTATAAAATAATCCCTGCTTCAAGCAATTTGCCTTCAAACTCAGGGCCTTGGTTTGAAGTGTTCAGGCAGAAATAAAAGTGTCAAATAATAATGTCATTCTTAATCACACAGTGAATCACTTTCTAAGCAAATTAGTTGATTATGTCATCTAATGTCTCACCAGTTACAAAAAATTTACATATACAGGGAAGATACACTTTTCCCTATAAGCAACAAAGGAGCTGAAATTTTCTCTGTATCATATGTACTACAAATGAGGATGGAGTATCATCATGTAAGACTGCATATGGATCGAGAAGTTGTCTATTTCTAAATGTTTGTGTGGAAATGTAATGCGGAATTTCCCCTACTATAATGAATAACACTATGAACAGACTCTTTTTTTGCAAGTAAACAGATCCATTTTTCAGTCCTGTAATCAGTATGCATCTATTTAGCTACTTAACAGCAATGTGCTCTGGTTCATTAGGTAGCTACTGTTGTGTTTCAGCCTAGTTAAAATTTCACAGCAAGTTAATCTATTTTATTACAAATGAGAACACAAGTGATAATGTCCTCACCATTTTCCAAACACAGGGTTAACAGTATTTGTAACAAATCAATGAGGGCATTTAAATGGGAAAATTGCAAATCTAAAACCTTAACTTTTTTTTTTTTTTTTTTTTTTTTTTTTTTTTT
>JAYKAV010002109.1:2988929-3094893 GCA_035582835.1 Phoebastria nigripes | reverse complement strand
TTTTTTTTTTTTTTTTTTTTTTTTTTTTACACATTGATGTCTTCATTTTATTTGTCACCTATGTATTTTTCAACCTTGTTACTTTTCATATATTTTATTTTTTTCCTCTTGAAAATAGCTCAGTTCCCACCGGCACACTGCTGTGCAGCCTGGTTCTACAGTAGGTACACTCACAGTGATAGAGAAGCATTTCTAAATAAAGTCATATTTTCTCCATTTGTATTTCTTCCTATTTCATAAATTTGCAAGATTCATATTCCAGGTTATAATGTAATGAATTATATATATAAAATTTACAGATTGTGAGAATTTTATGAAAAATGAAAACATTTCTCAAGATCTCACCTATTTATCTAACTGTAGTACCTACTTTATCTTATCTTTTCTCTTCCCTTTACAGAGCTGTAACATAAATTCTCAAAAAAGACTTTTGCAGTATTTAATCCTTTTGAAGGGTAATATATTTCTGTCTCACTAAAGATCAGTGTCTTGCTTTGGCTCAGAAAATGTAGCTACAAAGCTTGACATTGTTAATTTTAGTTGTGATTTAGGTTAACGGCACTGAAGTCATCAACTCATCCAATTTCCAGATACATCCTTGATTTCACCTCAATATCCCTTTTCTACCCCGTGAGGTAGTATTCCACACAAATAATATGAAACACTACATAACAGTTGCATCCACACTAGTTTTATCTGAAATATATATGAACAGCTTACCTATTTTTGACATAATCATCTTGACCTTAATTCCTTACCTCTGATTTTTTTATGGCATTGATCTTCATTTTGTGTCAAGAGTTTAGAGAAATGATGCCTCTGGATTTTCCTTTATTTTTCTTTATTCTTAGTTCTAATCTAGCTGTAATTACTCTTCCAAATGTTAATCTATTAATGAGTTCCTAGAGGATTTAATGGCATTTCACTGCTGACAAGCAGGTTTTGGAAGTTTATCTGAGTCCTGGATATTTTATTCAGACATTTATCTTGATATTTCATATTTAATTGAGGTGCTGCTTCTGTACTCTACAGGGCTCTGCAGTGGCAGGAGAGCTGGAATTCACCAGACCTCGCTAATGAAACGGACAGGAAGGAAAAACGGGGATTCTACCGTCTTTAGGTCTTAGACTAGAGTTTTCGACTAGTGTAAGAAAGATTCAGAGCTGATGACCATGTTGGAAAAACAGAGAGTTCATAGGCTCTGGCAGAATAAATTTTCCAACATTAATTTGCACACTAGTTCCCCACTGGAATGTTTATTGTGCCACACCTCGATCTCCCAGTGCCTGACAAATCACCATTCAGATTCTCAAAATTGACTACGCAGTTAAAAAAAATCTAGAAACCAGAGTCTCATTTCTCTGGAGGGGTCTGTGAAGCCAGGAGCAGTCAGCCAGTAGACTGGCTGCAGACCTCCTCACCTCCTATCCAGAACTACCACAATTTCATGACTGTGATATCGCTGCTCCTATCTCCCTGGCTGAATTCCATCCTCAATAAGAGAGAAGAATAAGAAAAGTTAACACAATTTCAGTTAGCAAAGAACTGAATTGCTAACTTTTTTTTTTTTAGTTAATACTAAGACACATATTTCTTTCCAATTGACCTTAGTTGATACTAACACTATTTGTATTCTAATAACAAGTACATCTTTAATAGTGTTCTAAAGTTTACAGGCCTTAACTAATGCATTATTGAGGAAGGCAATACGTAATTGGCATTTAGGCTTTTCAAAGAAAAAGAATAATCCTGACACAGTAAGCAGGAGCTGTGCTGAATCTGAAATGATGCTGGACAGCCGCCGCCAAGAAATACGATGGCTAGAGTTACTGTTTCTGGGCAAGAGAACAGTGGTTAGGTAAATATTTTGAATCATCTCAGTCTGGAAACGGGCACATGCAAAGAGTATGGATGACTTGTTGGGTCTTCTGAGCTACTTCTAGTATCTCCAATTGCTTTAAGAACTGGAGATGAACAAGGTAAACAGCTGGTCTAAAAACTAAGATAGGATCTGTGTGTCTGAAAGCCAGCTGGATCCCATTCATCTTTTGCAGTGTATCGGGAAGTCATTCACTTAAAATATGTACTTTGCCATTTAAAATGCAATTTTTTTCACTGTGTACATATAGTTGTTTCAGTTGTAGACAACTGGCAATTATTTTCCCACCAAATTTAAGAAATCATAAAAACTCTTCTACATTTACTGATTTTTAATACCAGATGTTCACTTGCTAATTCCATTACCTTGTGACTACTTCCTATCAATTCATTAATTGCCAGCTGCTCAGCCAAACAGAAAACCGCAGCTAATCAGATGGTATTGGTAAACAGCCAAACAAGAGCTTCCTTCTTCACCATTTCTTAAATTAGCAGTCACTG
The DNA here is from genome assembly GCA_035582835.1 of Phoebastria nigripes. Taxonomy (NCBI): domain Eukaryota; kingdom Metazoa; phylum Chordata; class Aves; order Procellariiformes; family Diomedeidae; genus Phoebastria; species Phoebastria nigripes. The sequence goes on along the minus strand of JAYKAV010002109.1, from coordinate 3,092,514 downwards.
TGAAAACTATGGCAACCTTCACTCGTATATTAAGATTTTACCTCTACATTTTACTTTGAATCTGAAAGTATAATATTGACTAAAACTGGAAAGGATCTTGCAGTGGAAACTTTCCACTTGTACCCCTCCTATGAATTGTTTCACCCAGTGCTGCTACTGAGTGAAAGAAAGGCACTCCCAGGACTAATGATGATAATGCTATATCTAATCTACGTTATAGCTATATTAGTTATTAAGTACAAATGCAAATCACTAAGCCAATAGTAAAGAGATCTGAGCCAGAACTAAAAGCTAGTATGTGCTTGGCCTAACAATATTCCCTTGCAAGCTTCGCAAAAAAGAGATGTACTTGCTTCTTACTGTATTTTTTTCCACTTGCAAGTTTAAAATAAGTCTTCATTGCTTATTCTTTAACCCAGCAAATAGGTGTCTCTGTGTTAACAAGCAAGGCATTCTTGGCATTGCAGGGAGAAGGATATGCCTCCCTTCAAAGGAGGAGTGATGAGAAGGATATTTAATGCAATTTGTAGGGACCTGAACATCTCCCAACATAGTAGTTTCTCTGTATCAGTGAATAAAAAGATACAAAACTGCACACTCACTTCTCCTTTGCTACAGATACAGCCACAAAAATTAGCCTTATAAGAAGCAAACTTAAACTACTCTGTCTCACACGTCACTCCCCTAACATATTCTAGTACCCATTTCAGCAATAAGCTGCCAGCAATGAACACGTGCTATGAAACGGGGCAGAATAAATCTAATAATGAGAAAAATAACATAAATTTTATGGAAGTTTTATTTTATAAATCTTGTAATATTCTGAAAACAATTCAGAACTAATTGAATGCAGAGAGAGATATGAAATTAAATGTTATAAATTCTGTAATGAGAAATGTTTTTATACTGAGAAGAATTGTTTCAGAGTATTCTGAGATGGCCACATTTTTCTGGCTGTCAGGTAAATATTATGAATGTGAGTTGTACAGCACACAGAAAATAGCACCTCTCAGCAATAATTACACAGCCCATCTGTATTCTCTTTAGGAAATTTAAAATCATGTCATATATATCCTTTACAAATGCTTTTAACAATCCCACAAAATCAGGAGAAGAACAGAACACAAAGAAAAGGAGACTCAAAAATCTCTACTGCATGTCTAGATCCCACTGTGCAAATAATGTTTTGTTCTGTTTATCAGTAGAACAAAATATTCAGGCAGAAATTGAGTACAGTTGATGTGAAGTACAAGATTTCAGTTTCCCTACCAAAACAAAACATTGCATTTCACCTAAAATGTGTCCCCCCCTCCTTTTTTTGGGGGGGAGGGGGGCGAGGGGGGGAAAGCAGGAAGTGGGTCGGTTTTGGTTTGTTTCTAAAGTACATTGGGGTGAAATTCTGWAAGAAATATGATTTCAAATACAAAAATAAAAATGTTTTTTTGAAACAAAGCATTTAAATTATTTTCTCTGGGTTTTCCAGGTGCATTCAAAAAATGTGCCATTTATTCCTAATTGGGACCTGGATAAGAGCAGAATGAATAAGAGAAAAAAGAATAAGAGAAAAGTAGGAATACAACAAGCATGAGGGAATGACAACAGAAGAAAAATGGACATCAGGAAACCAATTTGCAGAAATACTCCTACTCAGGAGAAGCACATCTCAGCAGCTCAGAAGAGGTTGTTAGAGAGCCAGAAGGAAAGGGAGAGAGAAAGACGAGGAGGAGGAGAGATGGAGGAGGAAGGGTGAGCCATAAGCAAAAGGAGCAAGGAAAGTGCAAAATATGTGGGGTGAATAGAACAAGAAGCAAGGAAAAACTGGGAAAAAAGGGTAGAAGAGCCTCTCAAATCTCTGGGATAAAATTTTGCCTCATTACTCTCAGTACTCTCTTGATATGTAACACAAAAGAGAGCAGCTTAAGGCCCCTGATTTGGATTCAGTTTCCACAATTTCAAGCCCACCCTAACCACAGTATCTCCCACCAACCTGTTTCAAAGGACATCTGGGAAACTGGCCTTTCAGTGAATATACAAAGACTCGCATAGTTACAGCTCCAGAAACTTGGCTCTTGCCAGGCCTCCTTATGCTTTCCTAACCCCAAACCTCCCCCCCCACTCCCTCCCCACCTTTTGGCTGAAATTGTGTGAGCTAATATGTTTTTGAGTCATGTAAGCCCCTTCTGGCTTAATCTGTATAAACCAAGACTTTAGGCTTGATGACACTACCTTAGCGTTCCTGATGCCTTTATTTTACATAGCTTGAGGATCCGCAGCTTGAGGCCTCATGCCACTATGGACAGAGAGTTATTATATGGGCATGGTCTGATTCTGAGGTTCAAAAGCACTGTCAATGAAGAGAAGAGCTATTGCCATTTTTGCTGTGACACCGCTTCGTGTATTTGCTGTCCACATTATGTGCTGTGAGGTCTCAAATCCTTTGGACCCAATTTAATTTAAATGATCTGTTAAGATTTAGGTGTGCTTTCAGCATTCTATTCAATTTGTGTTCTCAGCATACATCTTAACAGCTCCTTTATGATGAACTGTATAATATGCTGTGATTGCATATTAATAGTCATATTCATTATAGGTCCACTGTAAAATAAAAATCTTAACGTTATGTAGTTATTGCTCTCTGAAGCTGAGTTGTTCCATAAACTTCAGTGAAAAATCCTTTCTCTTTTGTATAAAGGGCCCATCCAAACTTTGCTTCTGAAGACCTGAAAATATCTTCACTRAGTAGATTTTTCTGAGTTTCAGGAGCAAAATTATTCGATGACAGTAAACTACTACATTTATTCACTACTGTTTCTAGCCTACACCATGATTCAAGTGTACTTCAGCTAAGTTCCACCCTAGACTGGTCCTCAAGACTGGGCTGGCAAAGCATTTTACATCTAGCCCAGTAACTGGATTGCAGAGTTCATCCAGCTGAAGAATAGCTCTGGAAAAAAAGAACTAACTGGAGAGTAGACGTAAGAGGGAGAAGAGAGAGGGTGGTGAAGTCAGTGTTGCTGTCAAATTTTGTTTTTGCCATATGATACCCTCAATTATACAGATTCTTCAGAACCATTTGAGCTAAGTTTCAAACGGAGCAAGCTCGTTCAGCTGCACAGTAAATCCCTGAAAGACTGGATTTATTACAGGGGCACTGTCAGAACCATAGCTATAGCACTGCTAGCGGGTGCTGCTATAATCACATCAGATCATGTTATAGATGGCTAAGAAGGTTTTGCGAGCCTGGCCATTGTGCCTGCCTAATTTATAGTGTTCCTGTCAGGAAGAAATCAAGTTTCATAGTTATGACATTTCTTTCTGGAGCACTAAATGTTAACTTTGCTGATCATGCATATCTTGGTAGAACAGCTTATTTCTAAATGGCAAACGTGATATAAAAAGCATAATGACTTCATTCAAAACCTTTATAAAGCAGCTGATTCTCACACCTATAGAAAACAGGCCAAGTGGTATTTTAGTCATCAGAGTATGGAAATAGATACACAGTCAATATATTCATTTCTCCCATGCTAGAATTGCAGTCTATCTAAAACTAGTCATTTTTTGTACTTATTAAGTGCACTTAAATAATGTCATATAATAAAAGTAATACTGCTGACAGATAACAGCAGCAATGCTTTTCTTTTACATGTTTCGTTTTGTACAAGGATTTCATCTTAACTGATCGTCATTCAGAGCTAGATGATTGTACATAGGGGAAGGAAAGGACAAAAGGAGCTTGACGCTGTCTGTAATAAAATTCAGCTACAGTTTCAGCACTCAGAACAAACGAGAGAAAGATGCAGCATCACTTGACAGGTGGGGGTAACACAGCAATGGATGCACACTTTACCTCTGTCACATTAGCTACTGGTATATTTTCCTCTACATCATGTAGAGGAAAAAATTCCCACTAGAGTGCTGGGGAGACCTACTGTTGCTGTGGAGATATTGTGTATCCTCCAGTGCAGGTGTTGGGGAAAAAAATAGCTGTAAATGAGTAACTAGCATCAGCAAGGGCCTGCTAAAGAGCATCCTTAAACCTAACTGCTTGCAAAAACTGTACTTTATATTACAAAGAACTAGCATTGTTTACAAATACATATTTAATCTTCATTTTGACATACTGATAGCATTTAAAATATAATCAAAGCTTATGCAATCTACTTGCTGCTACAAATATTCCACTGCTGTATTTAAGTTATGGTTTTCTCAAGAGGTCTCTGAACAGTTAAAGAAAAGGTTACTGAGTGAAACGAATGGAACCTCAATTAATTTCTAACAAGTCAGTGACTTGCATTAACTAATGGACAGTTGGACATCAGAGATACCATGCTTCCCCCACCCAGTCAAAAACTGTGCAGATACACTGACGATAAGAAGTTTTTATAGATCTTAATCCTAAATAGTCTCTAACTGGGGAACGCCCCCCCCGAATTTTACCAGTCTCCCAGAATCCAAGAAAATAAAATGTAAACAAAACCAAAGTATTAAGAACAACATTTGCCCTAATTTGGAAGTGGAGTCTCAGTAAAGAAGAAAAACAACCTGAGGCAATTTTGGAGATGCTCAGGGCCAGGAAGAAGATCAGAAGAAAAACGAAGACCTCCAGAACCTCAGCAACAGAGACACGTAATATTTTATGCTACTGTAATGTGACAAAAAAGATTTGCTTTCTTCCTTGAAAGTATGTTGGTATCAGTAAATACAAGTATGAAGAATAAACATGTGATTGTGTACTACTAGTTTCTTTCCCTGCTTGATGTAGAAACAAAATTTCCTGCAGCCGCAAGCTGTGACAATAGAAAGCACAACACAATCCTAATTTACTCTCTCAATTGCTCTGTAATATTGGCAACAGTAACTTTCTCAATGATAAAATAACGGTATTTTATAATTAAGATGTTTTACAATAAAGATACGAGAGATTAAGTTCAGCAAATCAGTGAAAGTTATTAAAATAAAGAAACTCAGAACTTTGGGATTCCAGAATGATGGGGATATCTGAGTGTAAATGAGCATAAATATCAAAATAAAAAGACATGTACTTTCCAGAACAGATAGCTCTGTAGACTCATATATTTAAAAACAAAGAAAAATGGACTAAAATAACTACCTTTCAAAGTTGACAAAATAAAATTTTGTCAACAAGAAACATGCACRTGCATGCAAATACACACAAAAGTTAGATTGATAAAACCTTTCATTTTTGCTCAATAAAAAGAGGACACATTGTGTTTTAGAGAATCCCATAGCACCAATCCTTACATGCACTGATTCTATATCCTTCTACTTTGAAAATTTCTTGTCTCAACATATTTTTTAGTGTGTGGCAGGACTTCAGCTCTCAACACAGGCATGAAATTTTCTTAACCTGCTTGGAAGAGACTATCAGAAGCCTTTCAAAAGTACAAACTCGTTTTATCCAGCCAGAAGGAAATTTAGGTGTGGCTACCAGAGACTATACTTACTAAGGTACTTCTGATGATTTTCTCTGCTATTAACCTGTTCTAGAATTGCACCGCACCAGAGTTCCTGTTATGTTCTATAGCATTTTCTTTTAAGTATAACATTAAGTTTGATTTTAAACAACATTTTAGAATAGCTTTTGAGCTTTAACAGATGCAGCACTGCTTATTCCCCTAGCCTCTAGTGAGTCTTAGTATCTGTTTTTAATTACATTACAGATTTGTAGATAGAGCAGAGCATCTTAACTTCTTGACTGTACTTGTGGGTATTTCCTCAAACTGAAGCACCAGCAGGAACAGGAGACCAGGTGTGCTATAGGCAGTATAAGCTCATTGCCTCTTAGTTATCTTCCTTAAGAAAGTCACTGTAAATGTTTTTGTTAGCCACAAAAAGCTATTTTTTCTAAGTCTCATAGATGACTCTTACCTTTATAACAGAGGCCCCTGCCCTGGAAAGAGGACTGTGCATTTGGGCTGCTGCAGCCATGTTAGCTATTGTATTGAGGTGGTTCATCTGATTCATTGCCATTGCAACCGAAGCAGGAGGTAGGCTGACGGGAAGCAGAGGGTGGGGCATCATCATAAACGGCAGGTCTATCCCTAAAAAAGAGCATGGGCAGGTTATATGTGCGAGTCCCTCATTTTATATCCCAACACCTTAATTTTTAGAGTCTATATTCTACTGGAACATTGACTAGTCAAACTCAATATTATTATGTGTTAATAATTTTGATGTTGCATCGGGAATCATTGTATTCCAGAGAAGGCTGTATGGTTTGTATTAGGGAAAGAAACATACAGCTGTAAAGTAACACAATATTAGCAAAACAAATATACAACAGTGCATAAGTTCAGTGACCTCTTTATTAAAAGCAATAAAGAAAAAAAACACAAAACACGCAGATTTGCATGTTTTTCCAACACATCAGACGAATATTTATTAATAATTTTATCTGACAATATACTCCTACCAAGTCCTCTTACTATTATTAGTTCACATACACAGCAATCTGAGACTAGATTTTTATATTAGGACTATTTCTTGAATACAGGAAGCTGTGGGTTGGACTATAGACACTACTGAACTACCRTACAGAAGGTCTGTGAACTGGAACATGTAATGAGAGGTTAAAATTGTTGCCAGAGGTTTTAATTTCAAAAAGTCACTTTAAATTGTCTTCTGCTATAGATATAAAACAATTTAAGAAGGTATGAAATTCATTTGGACCAACTTGCAGATCTTGACATTGCCAAAAAGGTGATGTTAGTGCTAGCAAGAATTGGATTCTCTCGTGTTTCATTAATATCTATTTCAGCATGTGTATTACTTGTTGTATTTAGTAATAACTACAATGGAAAGCAAGACCAAGACACCAATTCACTGAAAAAATTGTTTCAGGTTATTTTGCATTTAAGAATTCTTTAGAGAGACCACTTGAAGATAGCTACCTTTGGGCATCCAAAATTATTTTTTCAGAAAAAACAGGACTCATTCTGCCAGGCAAAATGTCTTACCATTTTTCTAAATGAAATTTAGATTAGAAATTCTCATTAAAAAATTCAAGTACAAGTAGTAAATAACATAATCATATAGCTAGTCGTAACAATATGCTATTCACGTTAATTATTTCTAAAAGTTTTTTAAACTTCTGGCTCTATCTTAACTATATTAAATGAGAAGGCCAGTCACCATTTTGGTGTATGACAGAAGCCACAATAAAAAATATCATTGACTGATATAACTTATGTTATTCCAATACAATTTGACTATAGCGATATAAAAACACCACAGCGGCCACCACAAAAGGCAGAACTGTGTATGGTCTGAGCTCCCACACTATTTCTGTTTAGCTTGAGTATATCATGATCAACAACTGTGACGTCTTATGATTCACTATATATATGATGATCCACGCCAATATTAATTATGATAGGTAATAAGCAAAGCCCACATACATCTCCCTTCACTTTAAACCATACTGACAATCCCCTTCAGTGCTTACATCCATAAGCCTTTGTTCCCCTGCATATCTCCCTTAACAGCCCAATAATCTTTCCTCATACTCTATAGAGTTCCAAAACTCCCAGACACCATCTGGCCACATTGAGTTGTATGTCTACTTAAAGTCCAATTGACATGCAAACTAAATGCAAACTACAAACAGAATTTAACAGCACATCACCAGTTTTAAGACACAATCCGTCAAACATTTCAGAGGACTATGAAGAAAATATATCCTACGCTTGCAAATCATTGGACATAATGTCTRACATTCAATAAACCCTTTAATAGCCTATAGACATTTGCCTACTACAAAATCTACTGGAAAATATCTTTAAAGTTTTCTTTAACAGCAAAGAACACAATATCCCTGTATGTAAAATATATACAGGTACTGAATTATGCAAGAATATAAAATGAAAGGATAAACTACAGTGAATTTGAGTCCTACGATCTGGTGATTCCTAACTACTGACACTTAACCCAAAATGCTCAGGTCCATACCTTCCCATGAACAAAGCAGACCCATATTGTAGGAGTCATTTCCAAGAGCTTTGATTTGTTCAAGTCTGGGGCCCTACATAGGTAGCAAGGAACTATCTGCTCCTAAAATTGTGTAAGGAGCCAGAAATGTCATTCATCCATTAAAACTAACACCAAAAATCAACTTTCAAAACTTTGAGGATGAAGAGCTTAAACAGAGAACAAGAATTCAGAAATAGTGAGATTTTCATTCTTCATCCATCATCATCTGTTAGAATTAACTTTATGCTCACTAATTTTTAAAATATTAATCCTGAACATTTTTCTTGGAATAAGTTTCCCTTCCCTTCCTTTCCTCTTCGGGTGCAAAGGATAAGGGGAACTGCTGGCCTCCCACCTGCCCCCTTCCTAAAGGAAGGAAGAGATGGGTTTGAAGGGAGCTTTAAGTTCCAAATCCCAACATTATCTGTGTCATTTTATTCCAGTTGCTTTGGATGGCTGGGTTCAATGGATGACCTTGCCCACACCTGGCAGGGGGCGAGGTCAGAGGAATTGCTTCTGCTTGCTTTTAACTAGACATTTTGCCTTTATTCCTGCCTCTCATTTTTATTTGGTGGTAAGCATTTTCACCTGGAAGAGAATTTTCTCATATAGCTAAAATTTTAAGCAACTTCATGGTTATTTTTCCCTTCAGTCCAGGCCATGGAAATGTCAATTAAGGACTGACAGTCCCTAACCCAGAAGTGGGTGACTATTCAAAGAGGGTGGCTGTATCCCAGTGGGTGGCTTGGACATGATGCACAAGTGCAGCAGACAGTGGGAAGACTGACCCTCCTGTTGCTCGTGTGTCTCCCATCCATTTCCCTCACCTCCAGGAGGTTAGGAAGGAGTGCAAGCCCAGCCTCCAAGCAGGGCTCCATGTACTTTTTTCTTTACTGTAAGAGCACAGTACGTACTGTTGGTGAGCAGGTGATTCTGCTGGAGAGGACTGAGTGGGTGCGCACTTCCAAGGCTCGACTGCCCTGACAGTGTGGGATGACCAATGCTGTGCTGTGATCCCGAAGTAATGGGAGACTGAAGCTTGTCTTTATCCCAGGAGGATTCACTCCCACCTGCAAAACAGGGTATAAACAAACCATAAATGGCATATACTTTTCTTTAAAAGACATTTTGTTTGGTTAGCAACGAGCTAATACTCTTTACCATAGCTAAGCACCTAGCACTAACACAGCACCTGAAACCTACACCTGAATTTTTTTTTAATAAATCAATAAATAAGCATCAGGCAAAAAATATGATGAGAAACTTTCAGCATCACCTACATTCATAACACTGGTTTCTGGAAACAGGAAAAGCAAAATGTTTAAGAATAAAATCATCCAAGTAAACATCAGTCACAATTAAGTAAATAAGGCAGAAAGGGAACATCTGAGACACTGAATCACAATCTCCTGCTATCACAGGGAATCAGGCCACCCGGTCCCTGCCAGAGACTAATTGGTGTCCATCCTCGGGCTCGTCAGGTCTCTCACTGCTGTTAATCTTACTGGAGAGTTGCTCCGCTATTCACTCCAATGATCACTAGCATTCTAGCTTAAATTCATCCCCGAACAGGTTACAACAATTTATCCTGCTGCTATGTTATCTTTGAGCTTAAATAGCTTTTCCTCCATTGCTGGGTTTGATATCCTAAGTGAAACACTTCACTTTGCTGGGTAAACAAGCCAGGCATTAGGTTGGGCTTGGAAATCATCAGCATTCAGGAATTTAAACTTAAAGAGTCCAGATATCTATTATGCACAGTAATTACTGTCTACAACAAAAACACAGTATAGCAAACTAAGCACTTGTGTTTGGTCTTCTGAAGAGAGGGTGTTCTGCAACAATTTTACAGATTGTGGTTTTCTTCAGTATKACACTTATACACTTGAATAACAAGTTCCTTTTAAACAGCAGTTAAGTAGACGTTAGTGAATTCTGAAATACATCTGGTCCACAAAACAAACCACATTAAAAAAGTGAGATTGAGCATTTCTAGAGTAAAAAGGTATTTTAAGCACAGTCCCTTCTCAGGTACACCCCACATTTTCAATTAGATTATAGATTGTTACAAAAATGTGTAACTGCAGTATTGACTTTGTTTTGAATTTATGAACAAGAATTTCAATTAGAATAAGTAAATAGATTATTGTGATGCAGCAGATAGAGGCAGCAAGCAAAACACATTTTAATTGAATATGAAAGTAACAGAAAAATTCCATTCTTTTGACAACACTTAGCTAATAAACATGATTAATACAGCTAAATGAAAAAGTTTGAAAGATCAATGATTGAGAAAAAAGGAGATCACTCCATCATTTTAGCACTATGTCCAAGTATGAATTACCTTCCTATAAAAGATTTGTAATTTGTAAAATGATGAGTAATACATTGACAAAGAAAGATACACTAAATTATGCCCTGTGATATAATATAACATGGCATAGTGCAGTAATTAGAAGAACTACTACAGTTAAGGCTGTGTCAGCATCTTTGTTATTTAGTATACTGTATATCAGCTTTTCAAATAACATTTGACTGATACTTAGTATAGAACTTGTTCATTCTGACTATTGTGAAACAGAGGTGGTATTATCTGGTAAAGTATTTCTCAAGTTAAATGTGTAATTTAAAAAAAGATTTTCTGCAGAAATGTTTAGCATTTGATTTTACCAAACGAGTTTTATTTTTCTCCATATGCTTTTTGAGTAAATTTGAGTTTAACATTTACACTTTATTCTTCCTCAAAAAACACCTATGACATGTACCTTGGCAGGAATTTTTTGCTTGGAAATAGATTTTGTACATACTTCACGTTATCAGGGCAGTGGCTAGGAAAAATGTGCACAAGACAGTTTGTCAGAGACCTTTGAATGAAAAAGAAAAATTGCACTCTTCATCTAAAAGTCTCCCTCACCCTGTTTGTTCTTCTCCAATACTTCCAACCCCAGGCACAGATGGTCTAAACTCTTAGCTCATTTACTTATTTCTGGAAGTTTCTCATGTCTTTCCAAAGCCTCGTGCATCTACCCACCACACTTCTGTGGCCCTGAAGCTGTAGTATCAGAGTGCCCGACCAGCTTTCTGTGCCCAGCTTTACAACTGTTGCACATTCCACAGGAAAATACAATTATTCCTATTTTACAGATGGAGAATGGCACTGTGAAGAAAAGTGACTTGCTTAAGGAAATAGAGGAAACCTACAATGGAACAGGAAACTGAATTTAAATTATGTCGTACAGTCCAAATCTGGACCAGTTTTCCTTACACATGGGGACAATAATAACTTTTTTCCTGCAAATTCCACTTGTAAATCTGCTCCAGTATTCAGTGCCAGCAACACAAGAATAAACTGCAGTACACTTATCTCTACAGACCATTCCTGTATTCTTATGTTCCCTATCACTTCTCCTTAGAGAAAGAAAAAAAAAAATACTGCTGAGCATACGATGTATAATAAAAGTGCATGTTAAATGAAATGTATCCTGTAGTCTGCAGTACACCACACAGATAACAGCTTCATCACTTAATCTGGACTGCATATACTATGTAGTAGCAAGTCTCTTAAAAAGAAAATAATAATTAGAACTACTTCTTACCTAGAACTGTTCAATTGTCAAGTGTTTTGTAAGGGCAGTATGATTATCTCCAACTTTCAAGTGGGAAAATTGAGGTGCAGAATTATGAAGCAACTTCCTCCATGTTACCTGGTAGACTAATGGTGAAACTGGAAGAGAAGTCAGGTCTCACGGGTCCTACTCCTGTGCTCTATACCATAGACACTTTCAATTCATCCTACCCACAGTCCCTTTGCACAGCTAAAAAGTAAGTTTTAAAAGAAAACTTGCATCCTTCCCTGCAGTATCTAGTCCCATACAGTAAGAAAAATTTACATATAAATTAATAGTAAGCCAGAACTAGATTCACATTATAAACCAAATATATAAAATGCAAACCTGTGGTAATACACTCAGTCCTTTTACTGTCATGCAACTTTAAAAAAAGTATTCATTTTTGAGCATACAGATTTTCTTATTTAGTAACACACTTGTCAGCATGTTATATCATCAAATACATATTTGACATATATATACACATCAATGCATATTTTCAAATTCTTTGTTACCGTAACAATTAGAAGTGAATACATCTATAAAAAGTAAATCCTCCTTAATACTTCAAATGTAAGTTTAGCCACAATTTTTCAGGAGCTTTCTGTTCATTGTCATTTTTTGTCCAAATAGGTGCCATCAATAAGGCAAAGATGTCATGTTTTGATTCTAAATCCTGGCTTTGGTATGATGAGCTTACAGGTGAAACTAAAAAAGAAACTTTATGATAGGAATCACGCAATACACCACAAAAATATAAATTTATGGGAGTCCAAATTTTTTTCTCTCATTATATTCAAAAGGTTTGGCCTTTGAAGAAATTTGTATTAGGAAAAAATAATCTCTTTGTCCACACTAAGCTAGTGAAGGCTCTCACTCTTTTTAATATAGAAGATAAGGAGTCTAAAATTAAACAATGATCCGTACTACTGTATATAGAGAGATGGACTTCAAGTAATTTCTTTTAGGTATATATGAAACAAAAGGGGAAAAAATATATGAAAAAAGAAAGCAAACATACAACACTAAGGAAAATGAGACAACAGAAAACAGCAATGGGACTTACTTTACCTCTTGTATATGAAAGGAAATATAGCTTTTTATTTATTTTAAATAAGAATATTTCATTTTAAAATACTAGTAACTTGATTCATAAGTGTCATAGGAATATTATTAGAGCACTCAGAAGTCTGTTGATTTGTCAAAATGCCAATACATCATTTATACACTTTACAAAAAGCTTTACGTTTAACACTATTACCCACTACCCATATGACCTTCTCTCCAAGAGATAAAACTAAAGGACAAAAAGGTAATTTTTCCTTATCTTGTTTGCATTCTAGTCGATCTTGTCCCAGAACAGATTGTACTCAGCATTAAAAAAGGGCAAGAGAGACAAGAGCCTCCATCTTCCAGAGCTCCTGAGGCTTGTCAGAAGCAAGCACAGAGACTGCGGTTTCCTTAACATAGCCACACCAAAGTAGGAAGAAAAAGGCAGAGATATTAGCTGGCCAGCCATCCTAAAAGATTGCAGAATGCATTGGCTGCCCAGCAGAAGCAGCTAAAAAAAGGTCTGATCTGCTTCAACCATCCAGTTCAGGCCACACAGCAAATGTGCGGTGTACAGTTCTGCTTTCAGATTTGCAGCTAAATGCATAATACGGATGAAAAAAAAAGGCCTGTCTGTCTGCAGTGTACACAGTCACCTACACAGAAATGCAGCGTGTTTCAAAGGGCACAGACAAAGGTGGACACTACATGGATTTGGAAAGAGAAAGAGTTATTTACAATACACTTAATAAAGTCTGGTATTTACCAGTCTTAACAGGTTATTTGAGAGAACTTATTTATCAGTGCATGAATTACACTTACGTTCAACTAAACAAAAGTAAAACTAATGTAACAAACCCCGGTCCGTTCACTTCTAAATTAAAATGTGGTGAGAGGTAAGCATTCCCTTAATGCCATTTTACAGCCCAGTGGCCAAATTCTGTATGTCTCTGTTCCCAAGTCCCTATGAACAGCGAAATCAAATGAGTTCAAATGCACAGGGAGTTAAATCACAAGTAACACAAACAGGGGAATCAGCCTAAGCAATACATACACATACTGTTGATGATACACACTGTACTCACAGATCCACTGCAAAGTTATTTACAATCGTGTACCTGTCTGTAAGCAAAGTGCCTCCGTGTTTAAGTTTCATTATGTTTGGTTGAAGGAAATGCAAGTGATAAGCTCAGCTTCATTTATCTGAAAATGCTGCTTCTCACCCATCTTTGATTTTAGTAATTTTATAAGATAACTCTTAAAGCTAGATGTTTTCCAGTAATAAACCTCTCTGTGCGTTTGTGTTCTTCAAAACAAAATCCAAAAAACTTTTTTTGGTGAAGATATACTTGTGAAGATTAAATTAGTGTCTTGGTTTTAGGTATTGAAAGATCTCCAGAAAGTAATCAAAGTTCAATTTGGTGACAGTTTCTTTTCATTTGGTTTCAAATTCATTTTATCAGCCTTAAAACTGTCTGGTCTAGCTAAATGAAATCCACTCTGTCAGAGGTACCTTTGAATTGAACCACCACACTGTTTCAATCTATGTCTGTCATTTTATTTTTTGTTGTGATACATTTCTGAAAAATTGAACTCAAATTGTTAAAAGCAATACCATCTTCACTGTGCAATTTTATTCTAAAATTATTTTTAAACACATTTTTCACGCTGTTGGGCATATTAAGCATAACATCAGCTGCAAAGAAAAAAGTATTCAGTGCATTGCTATTTCAGCACTGATAATTTCAAAGTATTTATCACCCCTAACTTCTTTTATAAGTGTTCAGCGCACACACAAGGCCTTTGAAGTTTTTTTGGCTTATCTAGAACCCCAGTACTCCTAAAACAACATGGGCCTATTTGCCAGCATTCCTAGCCCCAGTATTTTCAGGTGTCCCAGGCTATTTGCTTTTACCAATAGCCTAATCTCACCTCGATACTGGTAAAAAGGGTCACTTCTTTGGCCTACATAGAATATCCTCTGCTGGAAACACTTCAGCCTACAACTTTCTGTCAACTCTGTTCATGGTATCAACATTTGAATGTCCCAGGAAGAGAAGTTTAGGTAGAAAACCATTTTTGTCATATCTGATAAACTGAGAATCTCACTACAGTAAGGATAGGAAGGTACCATCCACGTCATATTCCTGATAAACTGTCACTTTCCTGTCAGAAAAACATAGAACTGTTCTGGGTCAGGATTATGACCCATTTAACCCCAAATTCTGTCCCTCATATTGGCAGTAGATGATGTTATTTATGGAGACCATGCAAGCGTGGATACTTTCTGTGGTCCCTTATTACCCCCAAATAAACTTTCTTACTTTAAAATGGGAATGAGATTTTTAATCAGCCCCCAAAAGCATGATACCCATCTGAAAATCTAAATGGGAGATTTGCAATGCATTTAAAGCTTTAATGCATTTATTTGTTTAGCTGTGTGTATTCAGCTATATCAACTTCTGGATTGTGCCCTACAAGAAAGCCATGAAAGTGTGTAGGGTAAGATATTAAAACTCAAGAAATCCAGTGATGGCTTTACTGGGCTACTTCCAAAAACTTATCAAGTGGTTCAGCAGATGTAATTACTGCTTAGCCCTGCCAAAGCTTTGAAATGTGCCCATTAATTCAGCAATTCCCAATCTGTCCATCAGTCAGTCATACTTAAAAAATATGTCTGTCACAACTTAGGTGAAGTAATCTGTTGATAATTATACAATAAGAAGGCATCTGAAATCTGAATATGATTTCTAAACTTTTGGAAAAGTCTTAATGACAGCAAAATCGAAGTTTATTTCACAGCAACAGGATACTGAAGATAACTGGGAATATGTCAGAATATTTGATGCCAATTTAATTAAGAACAATTAATTCCAGGAAGATACTTTTTTAGAAGATAAAAGCAGAGACATAATATTCATTTAGAAACCTAACCATCCCTCCCAAACCATCTATTCCTTTCCTTTAAAATGAACAGAGAAAAAGAAATAAGAAGGTGGTAAACAAAAAGTGTTTTAAAGTTCCCAAATTATGATCGATGATTATAGTGCTAAAGCACAATACCAGAAAAGTCTCCTTATTGTCAGCTACCTTGGAAAGTAAAACTGTGCTACAACGGGCCTTTCAAGTCAAAACAAAATCTCACAATTAAAATCAGGTGCTCAGTGTCAAAGACTCATTACAGTATAAAACCTGTTCTCTCTCTCTAACAACARACTGGGTCATTCATCCCTTCAAATTACATTCACAAAAAGCTGATGGCTACTAAAATACGGCAGGGCATTTTCTCCTACTTTCTAAGACTAGTGTAGAGGAACTACTGGCTGCAGCAACGAAATCTTTTCAGCAAAACTGTCTTCTGTAGACAATTGCTAAAATATGGATGGCCTTTTCCTCAAGTAACTAATAATAAAAAATGGGAAAAATGTTGCAAAACAAAGAGATGCAGGAAAAGGAAAGAAAATGCAGTATGATGTAAGAGACTAGTCTGATAAACATACAGACTGCTCAAAGTGGCAGTATCTTCATTTAAACACAAAATACCAAACATACCTCAATGGGTCAGCCAATTCAACTTATACCACCAAAGCATCCCATTAAAGTTACATTTAGCAAGATGAAACATCATATTTATAGAAAGTTAGATACAAACTATTATAGTAATTTTCATTAAAGTACACTAATATTGGAAAGCACTTCTCAAAGTTAGCTACCTGTACGCATTCTCCTCTTTTCTTTTGCTGATTTAGTCACGCATAAATATTAACCAAAACAAGTTGCTTCTTGGCTAGGAAGGAATGTGACACCCTGGAGAAAAGCTCTGATAATTAATAAATGAAGTCTTTGCTTCTTTGTTACCTGATCGTTAATCATGTGATAATGGGGGGGGGGGGGGGCGGCAAAGCTGGTAATCTTCATATCAATAGTTAGATATTTATGGCTTCCTAAATGGAAATCAGTCATGATATTTCAGGAGGGAGGGGCAATATAACTAAAGGAATAATGGCTCCCAGAATGATTGCATACAAACAGCTGCAGTCCATCTAGCCTAAATCTTTGTCTCCAACAAGGGCCAAAAGCAATACTTACTAAAGAGTTTAAATACAGAGAAAACCTATAGTGAGAATTTCCCAGAATACTCTCTAACAATTTATGTATTAGGAACTTCCTGAAACAGAGGTATTTTCCTTGAATTTAATAACCTTTAGTAGATTTTTCTTCCATTAAATTAAACAGATGTCAATTTTTTGCATCTACAACATCCTGTAGCAAGGAGTTCCACAGCTTGCCTGTGCACTGTATGAAAAGCTACCTCATGTTATTTGCGGGTGGTGTTGTTGGGGGGTTAACTTGGCATTTGCTGCCTTCCTCTGATGTCTTCTAGTTCTTGTAGTGGATGAAACAACAAGTAATAAATCCCTATTCAGTTTCTTCTATACAATGTGTAGTATTATTCTTGGAATTAGAGTTAAACCCTAAACTTTCTTTTGGATCTACATCAATGTCAAAAGCACATGCAATCCCTTTCCTGAGAGATAATAAATGACTTCTATTCTCTGTCACTCAGGGTACTGTTGTAGGAACCTCAGCAAGTTTGAGCTAGTGGGCAGACAATATACCTTTGCATTCTTATTGGGAAGTTGGGTCTGGGAGACCCCTATCCCTGACAGCTTACAGAACGTACTTTTGACAAAAGCGGGCTTACAAAAATCTGCACAGATCATTATTTCAACAGACATGATGTTGGTAAACTCAAAAGAGAGGACAACCTTTAAATGTTCAATACTATTTTGAAATGTAACCACAGGATTATGGTTCATTCTTGCATAACTGATCTGCTCCCTTCTGCACTCCGAATTGCTAACATTGTTAGCAATAAGTGTGTGACTTTATCACTATTTATTTTTCTATACAAAGATAACAATACTGTACTAGAACATGATATCTCTTCTGGTTTAGAACCATCAACAAGAAAACTAACTGTTTTCTACTGCAGGACCAAAGTCTGTCTTCAGAAACACGTGCATTTCACAGATAGAAATAAGGTCAAAATTTTGGTCTGTCATGTTTTTATTACTGTTGATGATGTACAAGCCAGAAATAAACCAGCTTAACTTTCAGATCTTGAACAGAGTTTGTAGGGCTGGCTGCCAGAAAGGGTAAAACATACATCCTTCTAAACTCAACAACTGCAGCCAGCAAGCAAGGAACTAGGATTCATATTCCAGTGATGATAATCATTGACACCTTCACTCACCACAAACCAAGCGGATTTTGCATTTGGTTTTTTAATTACTTAATATTTTCCCATATTTAACAACTTACTGAAACAACCACTGAGATACAATGGACTGTAACTAGCCAGATAGTTTAGTCTGATTTTGAGAGGCTTTGAGAATGTCTTGAYATCCACAGCAGACAGGTAACGCTACAGTACAAAATCAGATCATTCACGTTTCAACAATTTATCATTTACCATTTCTTTGAAATAATTATTATGAACCGTTCAAGTTACAGATTGTAATCTTCTGAGTTAATTTCTAGTGACATAAATGAATTATGTATTTATAATCTTTTCAAAAACTCCTAATACTAAAGGAACTCTGTGTAATATAAAGTATGGCTTGAAAGAATTAAATACAGTCTGTGGCACTTCATACATACACATTTAGACAATCTTCCAAACCCCTGCCAACTTGAAGCATCTACACAGAACTCAATGACACTGGAGATTTTACTAGAGAATGAGAGGTTGCAAAAGGGATGCCTAACATCCTTTTATATTGAAGCTGAATGACTGCAGAAGCTCTCCAACGAGATTTACTGTCATAAGCCCCAGTTTCCATGAAGGATCAGTATGTGCAGACACTTGCACTTGCACAGCTCCAACAAGTTGTGTCAGTATGGGGAACATTGGCAAAGTATATACTAATTCTGAAGACGCACCATTTTTTATATCTGGCATTTGATTCCTTGCACTAAGTTATTACTGACTTCCAAAAAATTTAGAATGCTGCCAAAACCAGGAGAGCCTGTGAGTAAACCTAATTCACATAAAAGGTCAGCAGTGAAATCTACTGTGTTTCATTTAATGTCAGTCTAAAAATAACACGCAAAAAAATCTTGAACTATATTAGCAGCCAACTTGGTACTTCCTTTAAAAATCACTTTCACTTTTGTTCATAGTAATAGCTGAATATATACCTACCACAGCACTTGGACATCTTACACGTTCAATCAATCTTTGATTTTCAGAGTATTTTCTCATTCAGCAAACCTAGCCATTAGGTGCTCTCATCTAATCTCTAGTGCAATTCTCCTCAATGAGTATCAGTGGGAGCTTTGCATTAGCTCCTCTAAGGGACAGGATCAACCCCCTAAAAAAGACAAACAGTGCCAAAGAAACTATTCAAAGAAAATACATCCTAAATTTGTTATGTGTAAAGGTTATTCTACGTCTTCAAATTAGTATTTCTTTCTGAGGTATACAAAACCATAAATAACAACTATCATCAGAACAAACATTACTAAAACGTTTATATTAATACCAGATAAAGTGAAAATATTTCTTACGAAGAAAAAGTGAGAGGCTTCAGCAACAAAATACAACAGTGCATTGCCAAGCTGAACTTAACTAAGCTTGAGGTTTTGGACAGGATTCATTTCTGCTTGTGGTATAAGTATGCACCACCTTGATTATCATTTAAAAAAATATTGACAGCTTGCCTTCTCATACCAATGCCTAGTAACAAATTCCAAATGTTTTGTCACATTTCTTGTGAGCAATGCCATCTGCCAGAGGTGGCATTTCATGGCTGTTTACCCTGACTCCCTCCAAGAATTCATCTGCCACTATCTAATGCTGCCTGAATAAAGGGGATTAAGACTCTGATGCAACAGAGACTATTGATAATTTGGTATAATTGGGAAGAAATGAAGATAAATGAGGTTGAGGATGGAGAGGCAATTAGTTGAGCTGCCTGTACAGCTGTGTTCTCGGCCTAGCTCCCCTGGCCTTTTCTTTGGTGAGGTATGTGCAAATTAAACATAATGACAAATACACTCTTCCCAAAGCTCTTTAGTTTGGGAAGCTTGAAGATATGATTTTCACTTCTGAGATTCTAGGCAGTATTCAGTTTAAAAAAAAAARAGAGAGAGAGAGAGAGTGTCATACTCACTGTTTCACTGTTGAGATTTTTAAAGAGCAATGCACTTTGTAACAGCACACCTATGGCACAGTATCTGTTGTTTCAAAACACAGCTCTTCATCTGGCAGTGGTATGTAGCACTGGTGCTAGTTTTGTGGTTTTGACCAAAAGGATGAAGGCTTCTGCCTCCCTCAGTGCCAGAGAGCCTTGATTGTTCCACAGCTCCAAACGTTTTTGATACCGATATTTGTTGTCTCATTCTGTAAATATCCTCTATCCATGTAATTGGTCAAACAACAACCCCAGAGCATGATCCCCCTGAAATATGGATTCTTTAAAGTCTAGCCCCACATTTTGCAGCCGGACCTCCATTTTTTTAATTGTGCTAGCTTTTAAAAATACTGGTCAAAAAACCTTAAGTGAAATGTCTACAATACACATTTCACTCTACAAAAGATCTTAGAAGTGACAGATTTTTAGTCATAAATATAATACAAAGACAGCTACCCAGATATGAGCCTTATTTCTAAGCTATATTATTCAGGTAAGGCCAAGTAATCAAGCTTGAATACCTTGAAAGGTATTTAAATCCAAAGTGAACATGGTCAGACTACAAACCTCCAAATTAGAAGGCACAAATCTTCAGTCTGATTTGTAGTTCTTCTTTCAAATATACTGAGATACGTTCATACATATACATACAAAAATGTGCACATATATAGTTTAACGTAAACGTACAAAAAATACATTTGCCACAAGAAATGCCACTGTATGTTTCACATAAGATTCTAAGATAGTTTTTCATAAATGTCAAATAATGTAAGATCCCTTCTAGAAAAAACCCAATATTTACAGAGGCAGCTTTGGCTTACAGACATGTTTGCCTAACTACCCACCACATGCGAATTTTCTGCTTTTATATACAGGTGATTGTATCTGAATTAGGACTTAGATGAAAGACTTCATAAATTTGCACTTTTTCCTGCATCCATATTGTCTTCAGCTATTTTAAAAAATTCTTTTATGGATTACTTGAAAAATGCTCCTTAGAAAAAGACAAAGCCTAGCTCCTATGCATAGAAGGGATTTTGGTAAATTTTGGAAGAAAAATTTAAGTCTTAAAAGAACAACAAATTAATAATTTACTTTGTAATGTGAATTTTCAACATAGTTGCTTTGTATTGTAGAGTACAGTTCTTTGGTATATTCTCAAAGCTGAAAACACTTGAAATTATCCCTTTTTCAAACTCACGGAACTTCTGCAAAATACAATGTCTCCTCCTGATTTTCTGCATATGCAAAACCTTTCTTAATCTCAACACTGTGCTCTTCCCTGCTACCTAGAGGTCAACCAAGATTTCAGTTTAGCTTTATCTAATGTACTTCTTCATTTTGGATTAGATTTCTACAAAAAGTGAACTATTTTTAGTCTTTTATGAGGCAAACATGCCAGGAGGAAAGAAAATTATTAATAGTTTAAACTTAAGTTTAAATCTACCTTGTTTTTTCTTACTGAAGCTGAAAATTTGGCTGAGGTAACTGTTCCTTTACATAACTAAAATTTTTAACATATAGTTCAGAATAGTGATTTCTTTATTAGTCTGCAATATTCAAATTGCATATATTACGCCTCTGGTCTTTTACTGAAACCCTCTTCTCATTAACATTGTAAATGAGCAAAATTATTTGCTGCCCATCTTCTGGCTTGACACTTTATCAAAGTATTCTAAGTTAATCTTTAATCTTGTGATTGACCGTGTACAGTGCACACAGTAAATAAGTCACATTGAGCAGAGCTTTGGCTTTCCACTGGGAACAAACGCCCATGTCCTGGCTGGAGAGACGACGGCGGCTCCCTCCAGCTCTGCCCTGCTTTCTCACACCTGCACCACAGCTGTACACACTTACCGACACTCATATTGGCAGCCTCCATCTCCTGGGATCACACAGGGTTGAGTGCTCTCAAACAAAGCCAAAATACACATCTCTGTGGGTGCTCCTGACGTGTGTCAGCATTGCTGTAGCCAACAATGCCCAATCCAGCACTTGCCTTTTATTTTGCATTTGAAAAAAAAGTTGCAAGACTTGCCTGATCTCTTTACACCTCAGCGTGCCCCTTGTCCTTCACCCACAGCGACGGCACAAGTTGCCGTATGAAGAACAACTGCTGGCTGAGGGCCACACGCTCTGGCCAGGCAGGAGGGAAAAGGTCAGGGGGGACTTTCAGAAAGGCCAGAGACCGCAACGCAATGAGGACACCAAAATCTGAAAAGTGACCCACTTAAGCACAGGCAAAAGGAGAAAAAGGATCAAAACTGTTCCCTAACTTCAATAGGTTACCGGACACAGAAAGGATGGCAATTTCAAGAATACTTCCATAACTGAAAAGGTAGTAAAAGGCAGCTTCTGACGGAGCAAGCTAGAAAACAAAGGAAAGGCACGTGATAAAACGGAAATAAACACACGAAAAATTTTACACTGGCATGAATAGGACAAAGACAGAGCTGAAAATGAAACATTCTGTTTTCCATGGTTGTCTTGCTTTGTTTTCCCACTTCCACATTAAAACATTAGTATAAGTCCCTCTTCTTTTTCCTCCATTTCATATAGTCCTTCCTCAGAGGTGGGTGCTAATTCTCTTTACATCAAAATCCCACCCCCAAATCATAAAATGTGACAGACTCCCAAGGACTGCAAGGGACTAAGTGAAGCTGTTCCTGAGAAAATACATTGTGTTTTTATAGAATCCCTTTTTGCTGTTTTTCAAATGCCTCTGTGATTACAGATGTATTACAAGGCTAAACATGGAGTTCTGCTCTACCTCTTCTCAATTCTAAAGCTCAGACACATCCTATTTGAGTATAAAAGTAAGTATACAATAAACAACAGCTTCTTGACTGCTAGAGTTTTTTCTTTATTTATTTGTACCCTACTTTTAAATGATTGCTCATTTTCCTATTTTATAATGGTACCTACAGCAGTATTACATAAGATTTCTAAAGCTAAAACAACAACATTATTACAAAGGTAACTGTGATTTCTCAAAAGTGAACCTGGAAAGCAAAAAAGTAACTGAAGAAGTATTTCTGCAATTAGTATCTTACTCAGCTTACTAAAATGTTATCACAAATATTCATCTGCCGCACTTCAGGTAAGCTTTTTAAAAGTGGTGTTGGAATGGTATGTATCTGAAAAATGAAACATAGGACATAGCTGGTAATGCTGTTAAAGGACCATCTAAAAACTATAGAAAGTTGCTAATGGAAAAAATGTTTTTCTGAATAAATGCTACCTCAATCTATAAAGTTGACTTGAAAAGATGCAATTTGTGGCTTACTATGGTATTTGCATAAAAGAGCTAACACACAGCTATAACTGATGATTGAGGATAATAGCCACAGATTTCAACAGATTTTCAGAGCTCCCTGGTATATGCTGAGAACAACAATATCAAAAGGTTCCTCTCTCCAGCACTGCTAGTGTCAAGGTTAATGAGCTAAAACTTGTTAAATTGATATTACCAAACTAATGACTTTTTTATAGTATACTGCATGGATTTTAACAGACAGGCTAATGCGGAATATTGCTAGTCTTAATTGAATTAGAAGTTATTGCATGTATACAATTAAGATAACTAAAAATGGAGAAGCTGTGAGGCAACTGTCTATCTAGACCATGCTATTGTCACATACCTCATGTGCTGCCACACATATACTTCAAATTTCAAATTCAGTCCCTGAATTCAGACCACATTCAACTGCAAACATAGAGAGGAGAGGAAATACTAGCATCTGCAAAGATAGTCTGTTGGCTATCAGTAACCCTTAAAAAATCATTCATCTTGATCCTCGTAAGTTCCCTCTTTACCGATTCACACATTGAATCAGAAAAAGCCATGTAAAACTACAAAGCCTCAGCATTTGATGACTGTGCAAAAGATATGCCCAACAGCAGGATGAAGGGAAATTGCCTTATTCTGAAACTGCTGTGACTCAGAGCCATTCGACAGCTACAACCAAATACAGGAGAGTAAAGCAACACACACTTTTTGCCAAGGTATCTTTTTCCATCAGTATTCCCCCCTGCTGGGGAGTGAGAATGTACGGCTTTTTACCAGTTGCAAAAAATTCTGCTGCATGCTGAGGAGCTCCTATCTACAGGGGAATTTTCTAACTTACATGTGCTGTAAATGGGAGGATACTGAAAATACAAATTTTCTTGAAAAGTAAAAAAGTCAGCCACAATAAAAATTCCAGGACAGATCTGTAAGAAGTAGGTTACAGCAGAATAGATCTGCAATTTCAAACTTTTAAATTTGAAATTATTTAAATAATATAAACATTATTTTAAAATATTTTTACATCAACCACACCATACGTTAAGACAGAGGGGAAATAAATGCCTGGAGTCTACATCCAAAATAGATGAACAAACAGCAGAAAAAAAAAGGATATTTAATGAATCATATTAAAAGGGAAGGAGTTTATGAAAAATAAATGGCATTTGTAGATGATTAAATTTTGAAGGTGAGATGTGTAACTGCACCAACCATTTATTTCAGTGCCATAACTGCATCTAATAAATAAAATACTTTTTTTTAATCCAAACTGAAGATTCACTGCTATCTGATGACTTGGATTTTCCATTTACGTAGTATAGGGGCAGGGTTTGGGCTGTAATTATTCAAGGCAGTTTCAAAGAAATAAGAGCTGTTAGTTGGATAGAAAATGAGTATCAGTCGCTAGCAATAGGACAATGCAAATATTTCTTCTACAGACAGAATAACTGAGTTTAAATTCAGAGAGGCTCATTAGAGATTATCCTCCTAAATATAAGATACCTACAAGTTTCATGCAAATGCCCTTCTGTTTAGATAATATTTTTCTATTAAAAGTTCAATCTCTCACTAACACAGAAATGTTATTTAACATACAGTATATACCCAGATACATCTGGTATTTATAAAAAAAGAAGTTAAAAATCTTACTCATGCTAGCTATTCTAGTATTTTCTAAAGGACTTTTCTCCCTGGATCTAGGATTTTACAGAGAAAGGGAATAAAGTTGGATTCAACTTCCAAACATATCTACTTTGTCAAAAATCAAGAAAAATACAAGAAGTGCTGCAAAATGTGGGGGAATATTTCTTAAGAATGAAATGCCAAAATCCCCCTTACATCAAATTTTTASAGACAGTCAATCAGAAAACAGATCCATAGGAACCACAGGAACTTGCAAGACACATCTTCCTACTACCTTTCCAATTTCCATCTGAAATACGAGAAAATAAATCACAATTTAACTAATATTATATGCCTTACAGGAAAATGGGAAAATGCAGCCTCTTATGTCCCATGACATTAGTAATTGAATATACAGCTCTTATACAGGTACGCTGGAAGTTTCACTAGTCCCAAAGTTTCACTTGTCTCCATCCTTACAGTAGCCTGAGCATCTTCTTAAAAAGAAGAATCTATTGTCATTTTTTTATTGTACAAATGTAGAACAGACACAAAAAACCCCAATTTTCTAGGTTTTAAATATCAGTGCATGTCTGATCTTAAAGGCAAGCTCAACATTTATGTCTTGTCTTGGTGATAAAGTTCATGAATATATAATGAGAGTGGAACAACTCTGCTACTGATTAAATGTCAAAAAAGGTTTTATTGTCAAATATACTGTAAACACAGAAGATCTACAACAAAGAGCATTAATTGCAGATGGCTCTGTACAGCTTAAAAAATGCACATGATCTAAACAGGAAATGTTGATTTTCAGTTTCAACTATCAATTTTAATCTACCTTCAGAATGTACCTCCAGTCAACCTGTAAAGATAGAATGAACTATAAAATGGCCAAACTCAACTGAATGAAATGCTTCATGTTCAAGGGCAGATGTTAGCTTGTCTATATGAGTCTATATCATAAGCATACATAGCAGAATTAACCACTCTATCCAAAACTCTGGATCTTTATTAGAATTTATCTAAATCTTTGTGAACATTTAAAAGAGATATAATGTGAAAATTTGGTCAGGACAGATGAAAGGCTGGAATAGCCATCCTCACAAACTCAGAATGGGGTTTGACTGCCTGTGTAGCTCTTCTTGNGGGGGGGGGGGGGAGAGGGGGAAGAGATCTAGCAGCTATAGTAGACTGCAGGTGAACACAGGTCAGCAGTATCCTGCTTCCAGGAAATGTCAGGAAAATAAGAGTTTCCCATGTTTATACAAGATAGCTGTACGTACGACTGGGAGAAATTCTTTCTCGCTACCCTGTTGTACATTGCTGCACTGGCACGGCCTTGACCAAAGCATTGCATTGGGTTGGGAACCGGCAGGATATGAATCACCTGGAGAGAGACCAGAGGAGTGCAGTGGGAACTGACCAGGGACCTAGGAAATCATCAGTATGAGGCACGTTCAAAAGAGCAGGCTTGTTTAATGTGGGGAAGGGAAGACAGACAGTCTAACAGTCAGACATGATGCTGGCAGAGTTCTTGCTTCATTCAGAGTGTGGATAAGAACCAAGTCTGAAAGCGCTGTTTTCCTATGGTTCTAAACACTGCAAACTGCAATACACAGACCAGATCCTGAGGCAGTGCCAAACTGCAGGGCAAAACGGCCCATCCTGAACTCACCCTGCCACCACTAAACTACATCTATTACCTGACCTAGATCTGTACACTGCAACATAATATACCACATTGTGTACCATCTAGGGTACAGCCTTGAGTGTTTATCCTCGACACAGGATCGTTATCCTACATTATGGTCTCTTCTTCAGCTACAGGAATGGTTCAGGTAAAGCCTTACCTACTCTTCTCTTCAAGAAAACATCACAGTTTGAGAAGTTACTGCTATTCTAAAAGCATCAAGTGCACGTTTTCTGTGCCTCCCAAGATGAAACATCTATCTGCAAAAACTAATACACAAACTGGCCATCCTAAAATACATATTAGTTACTTACCAGATAACATAATATTAGTTACATTTCCAAGATAATAAACACATTAAGATAGCATTTGAAACATGTACTAAAAATCCATGCATTTTCCCTTTAGATTATGGACAAATTAGTAGTTTCAATTATATGGTGCCAACAAGATTTTCTTCTCCATGACTAAATGGACCAGGTTTTAATACTCTTCAGCGATCTTATTAATTTAAATTAAGCTTCTAAGAAATTAAGAATAAGAATTTCATTTGAGAAAAGATGTGGCAGCCATGGAAATTAAAGATTTCTAACACGCTGTCGCGATAAAGGTACATTTACTCTTGGTACAAGACAACATTGCTGGTCTTTCATAATTGTAACTAGAACGATCTGATAAACTGCTGCTCTTGTATACAGTTAGGGGTTGGGTTTTTTTTTTTAAAGGAGCTAAAAACATAGACTACCCACCTGTATCTATTTTTAATTTGGTAATGACTGTACTTGCTAAAATTCTACCAAAATGTCACTCACAGCTTTGGATTCCAGCTTTTTTTAACCAGAATATGGAGCAGAAAGCATAACCTATTATGCAAAACTGTGAGATGCTTACTTTTAAAATGACAGAAATAAATGCATAATCCTGATTTTCTTATGGATCAAAACTTTATTAAAGGAAAACAAAACTTGAATATAACTATTCAAGATAGCCAAGGTATTCTATAAAAAGTAATAAGGTTCTGATCTGTGTATGTCCTGTTTACCCATACAGTCCCTACTCCAGAACTAAGGGAAGCCTCTTACTTTGTGGGTGCATGTAAAGGCAGAATTACTTGAGACCGCTGTGACTTCTGTCTCATCAAATTCACAAATCAGCTAGACATTTAAACAGCACCAACTGTTGCAAGTAAACCTGCTATCGAATCTCAGCTGCAAAAATGTCAGTTCAGGGCACTCTGCAAAAAGCTAGTACTGAATCCTTAACTAAAAACCCACATTACTGAATTTTTTTTTTTTTTTTTTATTAATGCTACTCTTTTGAGTGAGAAAATATTCCAAATGATCACACCACAAACATTTCTTACCTCAAACATAAATTAACTGTACGTTAGGGGACTTTTTTAAAAAATCTGATTAAAATTGTAATTCATGAGACTCCTGCTGTTGGCAGCTGTATCACTATCAATGACATCCTTTGGGGGACTCTCAGCATGTGGCCCGCATCAAAGGTAATATGCCAGTTTTCATCCTAACTTATATATGCCTCAACAAGAACATGAATGTTCCAGACTTTATAATGTAATTAAAATATTAAAGTACTTTTTATTGTTAAAATATCATTAATGTGAGATTGATGTTGACTCACTAGTATTAACAAAGGTAACTGTCACTAATACTTGCTTTTCCTAACATACTGGAATTCTTTATGTACTGGATTCCTTACATCCTTACATCCTGAAACGGGAAATTAAAACACATTGGTTAAGCGTGCTAATACACCATAGTGTTTAAACAAATATGTTACTTTGTGCAAAATGATAGGCAGACAAGATTTCGTTGAAACAAAAAACATACAAAGACCTCAAAAAAAAAAAAAAAAAAAAAAAAAAAAAAAAAAAAAAAAAAAAAAAAAAAAAAAAAAAAAAAAAGAGGTTGTATTTGACATATGGTACCTCACTATTCTTGTTCTTTGGTAGCACTGTGGAAAATCTGCAAATCACTAAGTGTACTTCTTAGCATTTTTGGCATCCCTAATTGCCAGAGTTCATCTGATCACCAGTTGATGGTTCCTGCTCCCAGGACCACTTTTGATTTTATCCAACAATGGTTTAACATAAAATACAAAATGCATTTCAGAGAGGTAGATCTGGACCACACTTTTCTTTTTCCTTCCCCTTCCCACTAAGCATCGAGACCAGAAAGGTGGAGATGCCTTCTCACCGTACGCCTGCCTGCAGAGAGAGCAGCTCTGCTTCCTAAAGGGCAGGACAGTACTCTTCACACCATGTCCTTCAGCAGTCGCAGAAGCCTACTAGAATGTCTAAACTGGAATGATTTTTCCTTTTAAAGTGCAGTGCATCTAATCTGTATTTGTCTTAATAAAAATTTATGCTGAAAGTCCTAAATTTGGCACGTTTCTGATAAGTACCGCTCCCTACAATGCTATGGCAGTTCTTGTGCCTTGCAGAGAAACATGAGACCTCGTCTTAATGAGGGACACTTTTGAGCAACCTGCTTTCCTTCAGCAGGTTGATATTGACCACGAATATCTGCTGCTACTAACAAACGTGAAAATTATAGCCAAGGAAAAAAGTAGCCTTGGCTCTACAGTGGCCAAAATGATTTATGACATCAAGACCTAGTGAAGACGACTAATACTCTGAAGGGACTGTGTGAGCTCAGCCTGCACTCACATGTTCTGTGCCCACTCCTAATTACTTCATTTATGACTGTAAAAGTGTTTTAACAGACAAAATTAATTATTTTGAATAATCCTTCTGAAATATGATATGCATTTTAATTGTATGCACCCTGTCATTAATTAAAGTTCCCTACCTTTTGGTGCATTAATTCAAAGATCATATCAGTGACAAAGCAACACTTACAAGAAGACTGTTTACTAAAATTAAAGTTAAAAGGTTAACATACTTTTGTGATACACTTAAAGTAATGCTAAAATGTTTTCATTTGAGTTTTTACTAGACATTATTTTTCTACTCTTTAAAATCAATCTCTTTGTTCCAGGAACACATTTCCTGTCAATAAAATGAAAAATGATATAGATTTAGGAGGATAGTGGTCTCAGCGTAGCATCTCTCATATTATTATTCCAGTATCATCTGTTACAAAGTAAGACCAATTCCCACATCTAATTACAAACAGGATTTCAGAGTCATTAAACAAAATACATTTCCATTAGTGCTGCTGTAAGAAGATAGGGGAAAAAATGAAGATTAGTTCATGCTGCACCTCTGTTTTTCAAGCTTTGAAGATTTAGACCTCTGCACTCTGAGACAATAAATTTGTAAAGGATCTGAAAGGTGACAGACATGTGAAAGCTCTCAATTCTACGCAGTTTAGCCGTACCATTTGCATTTTGTCATTAGTTTATCTTTTGCTGCACTTAGTTCTGATAGTAGATATGGCAAGAATCTAGAGAGGTTGTTTATGATTACACTGTGTGCACCCGGAGGTATTTTATTTGGCGTTAGGAAGGGTTTTTTTAATAGATATGATTGATTTTCTATATTAAATTTGTTCCAGCAAAAGTTAGAAATCATTGTAAGGAATTCTGTCTTTATGAAAAAAAATGTCCTTTATACTCTGGAAAAAAGGAACAGCAGTTCTTTGACTTCAAATAAGATAACAGCCAAAATATACTGAGGAAGCAGATTGTGTGATACGTTTAACTGTTGAAATATAAACTTACAAGTATATATATTCTCCATTCATAAACATTTAGCAGCATCTAATTGTCATGAATCCATTTACAATATACCCTTGAGAATTACCCACTCAAAAAGCATTCACACAAACCAGAGCTTAAACATTTAGTAAGAACTTTTCTAAACAGAAGTCTATATAAGATAATACCTAAATTTGCTTGATCTTTAAAATAGTTTACATTAGCTTATGATGTTAGATAAACATCAATTAATTTCACCATGTGTAAGATAAGCATAAATATCTGAAACAGAAATTCCACTCAAAGAAAAAGATGCCTCAGAGTTACAGAGAAAAGCACAGAGAATTTGATTTTCAGAAGTTGTCTGAAGTTATATTTCCTTTATTAGTTTTAAAACTACAGCCAGAGCTACCTCATATTTCTCAGAGTTGGGTGTCAGTCAATCCAAATACGTAAATATTAGCTGATGAATCAACACTTATGTGTGAATCATACACATTTACTATAAAGTATTTATGTTCATATTTAAATGAATAAGAATACTTTTTAAAAAGACAGTTAAAGTACTCACATGCATTCGATAGGTAACTGCTTAAGAATCTATCTAAAATGGGACCTTAAAATAGTTGGCAGATAAGAAACAAATTCACTTTTGCACTCCACTGAAACTGTGGTTCACTAAAGCATCCTAAAATTCTTGGTATTAAATCCTGCCCAGTGGTGGGGTAACACAGCAGAAACTATCCACTGACATTCACCCTCCAAAAAAAACCTGATTTGCCAAAGAAATAGATATATGTGCATCTTGTTTCCAAGCTTCACACACGGAGACTGGGTTCTCAGGATAACTGAGAGGGCCCATGAAAGCCATCACCATTAGGAAGAAACAGAAGAGAATACAGCAGAATACAAACAAGGTACAACCGAACCAACAAACAGCTTATCACTTCCTGGCTAATGTTTGAGGAGCAGAATCTTAAAAAAGAAAACAGCACATCAACCTTTTCCTCCAGAATTATCAGTTGCTGGCTCCAGGAAGGCCTCACTTACATTATCTGCAGGGAATTCATTGCTTTGCATCATTCAGCAACCACAGACATTTTCTGACAAGCAGCAATGGGTAAAGCTCAGTGTTACGTGAATGTTTTAGTTCCTTCACTCCATTCTCACTGAAAAAGAAAGCTTACAATTTCTTAGGTATCACTTGCAAGTGGGTTCAAGAAACTTCCACGAAACCACACCTCCAAACCTATGTATGGAAGCGCATCCTGAAAGCCACTGAGTTTCATCACTACACGAATCTTCTTCAAGCATTACGGCCTTGGGATAAACACTCTTACGCAGAGCTTGTCCTCACAGCCAGTCACCTATGGGGCCATACATGCCTTCATTACCTAGAGGAGCCTCATTCATACATCAGACTTCAGCATGCTTCTCCCTTGCCTCCGTGCTGTGAGTTAGCCCCGAAGAACCAATGTCTCGTCCAGGGGCTTCAGAAGTGTTGTTTTTTTTTTTTTTCAGACACACACTGTAACATGGCCCATTCCTATTGCAGCGTCCAATCTCCCCCAGAGAAACGCATCCCAGACTGATGGGCTGAACAGGAGCCGTGAAGTGCTCTGAACTCTTTTCTGATCTCCAGGAGATCTTTTAAGCTGTGTCTCTGCATGACACTGACCATCACTGCCTATCTCCCACCCTGGTCCCATTGGCTGCGTAATACGTGTTATACCATGAGCCATACTCACACTACAACATCATCTGCATGTTTGAGGAAAAAAAGCACATCAAAAATGTCCTCCTCTTTCCTATCTATCCCAGTGCTCAATCCATTTGTGTTCGATGGCCGTGGACTAGCAGCTCACTGCACTTCACCACTCAGCAAACAGGGAGGTCCACTTAGCCACTGTGTGCTACTCTCAACTTCCAGCATGAAAAGCAAGTATCTTCACACTCACCACGACCAACACACGTACATGTCTAAAGAAACAGCACAGATGTCTCAATTTTTAGGATGAAATGTTTTAATATATCTGCTAGGGCTGCAGTCAAACAAGTGTAGTTTTTGGATGAGAAGGCACAGAAAACAAAATACATTACATTCTCTCTTATTTCAAGACTATATATTCCTCCTGGCAAAAGGACAATTAAACAAAATTAAATGTATGCTTCACTAGCTTTTCAATTGATTCTAAAAATATTAACAGTAGTTTTGACTGGTTATATTTTTAAAATGGCATGAATGTTTTCTGTTCTTTAAATAAAATTATCATCTTTGAAACAATAACTCTCTGCTCATGTAACACAAAAATACTTGCTTTAACAACAGGAAAAATGACTTCATGAAGTCTGCACAGCACTCAAGGATTAGAAAAATCTGTTCTCTGGTCTTGTCATTTTTACTCTTACAATAAAATAACAGACTCGGCATCCTGCTTTTTAGAATAAAAGACCTACCTCTTTTGACTTTTCAAGCACTTGAAAATTTTAAAAGAGAAAAACTAAAAAATGCTGACCGTGTAATAGCTGGGTATTCATGGTGGGTGGAGAACGTGAAAGGTTACAATATGGATCTGTGCCTACGCGTTTCTTTTCAACTTGAGCAGCATCCTCCTGCTTCTGCTAACTCGGCAATCATACAGCTGACAGATTTCTGGGTTTTCTAAATAATGCATGGGATTTTCTTTTAACATGTCAGTGCAAAAGTATCAATTCTGCCCCTGTGTCGTTTGTGATGCTGATTTTCCTTGACAGCATTCCATTAAACCAATGAGTTTTTTCCCTCCTGATGGTTCCTTAAATATTCCTCTGAGTGATGTATTTGTGGTTTTTTAAACAGATTGTGAAGGATGTTTGCATTTATGAGAAAACTGCATGGCAGGTACTGAAGGGAAAAAAGGATAAGAAGATAACACTTTTTTTTCTATGAAGAGCTTTTTCTCTGATCCTCATATACCAAAAGCTAGGGTGTTTTTCCTTTCTTTTCTGCCTAACTTAGCTCCTTGTCTGGAAATTAAGCAACAAGACTCTACATACAGAATAACATTTTGACTTCCTAAGGAAATACCACTGAAACACTTAGTACTGTTTGATATCTCTCTTGGGAAAGCAAAACACATTTATTAAATCATGCATGCTAACTCCAAAAGCCAACAGAAGGAAATAACTGCTTTATTCTTTGCACTGAGGTTTTGTACAAACACATACTGTCACGGATTGCTATGCATTGATCCTTCTTTGCTTATGCAGCTTAAAGGATGTTCAGGTAATATTACAAATGCTGTATTTTGCAATCTATTCTTCATGTTCCAGTTCTATCGCATACTTGTACAAATTACCTGCTGCCATGCTATTAAAAAAAAAAGCTCTGATTTCCACTAAGTTTCAAATTTCCCTAGGCAATTATATGTTAATTTCCAGAATACACTTCACCTAATATTAGCATTGCATGATGATGAAACAGATGATATTTATAAACACTTTTGTGCAACCAGAGAGGTTTTGTTTTGTTTATCTTATTTCTATAGAACAACAAAATTGATTACGTGGCTGGGCTTTGAGAGATCTTGCACACGCATCCAGAATACCTGGCTTCAGCTGCCAGCTTCAAACTCTTGATCTTACTCATTTTCCAAAGTGGAATATTAAAGGCCACATCACTCCTGGCACGTCTTATCAGTCATGCTTTACAGCATGACTTGCCTTAGCTATGGCAACCCTCTGGACTCAAGGAAATCCTCAGATGTGTGCACTTATTGCCATCAACAAACCGTCTCATCTCCAAGGACTCACATGGAGTAGCCAAAAAGGAGTAACAGGATTATGAAAGACTTATGGCCACTGGGAATTGGAGGTTTCAGAGGGATTAATTTCTCCCACTTCCAGACACCTATGTCCCCAACTACGTGGTTCTCTAAATTCAACCTTCTTTCCCAGATCCTACAAGAAGATGGAGACAGATACTAAGCCAAAGGAACAGCTAGCACAGATCGGCTGGACTGTGGGGCCGGAGAACCTATAGTGCCAGATTAAATATGAGATTTTTAACTGCCTGAGAAGTTTGCTTCAACACTTCATATGATGAGTAGGAAGGTGCAAAAAAATCTCTTTCTCTTCTGCAGAGAGTGGAAGGAGGACATTAATGTTCAAATGTATAAGAACATTCTTCACAGCACCGCGAACTAATGCATTACTTCAATTAAAAAAGACGTGCAATTTTTTTTTTTTTGGTACATCCCCCCCCCCCCAGTTTCAGTACTGTCTCTTGCAGCATTTTTTTTTTTAGTAAGTTATTTAGAATATTCCAGTACTAAACTCCACCATTACTGAGATTATTGTAATATCACAAAAGGGAGGTAGGTAGGACCTGATGGCAAAAGCATACCAGCTGGACTAGAAGCTGGAAAAGAAGTGACACATTTACTCCCCACTTCCTTAGACACACTTGTAAGATTCAGCTCCACACCTGTAATTTCCTAGAGGACAGTACAGTATCTGAGGAATTATAGTCAGTGATCCTGAGAGTTAGAGTTCAGATTTTAAATTGATAGCATGAATTCTGGCTTCAGATACAGAAATTCTTGAAAAATTTCCATCATCCTAGGTGCACACACCCAGAGAAAGAAACTACAGAAGTGACATTCGAGGCATTACTAAAGAAGCAAATCCAAAATCATTTCATACTGACTTCAACAGATACAATGGGGATTGAAATGAATATGACAAGACATCCTCACCACTTTTTTATTATACTAATGACCTGTATATAATGACACACTTCCAAAAAATCTAGCAATAAAGTTTCAGGACTTAATACTGATCAATTACAGGTTTTAATTCAAAACAAACAACAGCAAAAGAGACTATTCCACTCATCTATCAGACTATGGAATGAGGAGGAAGGCACACATCCTAATGTGAAATATTTAGTGGTGTTTTATCTTAGGCTCGCCAAAGGAAGTCAATGTGTAACACTGAGGTAAAAAACCAACAATCTCTATAGTTGTTTTTTTAAGTAAAACTGCAACCCTTCAAGTCTTTGTTACAGTAAAAAAAAAAAAAAAAAAAAAAAAATCAAAGGAAGCAAAAGGTCCTCTGCTCTGTATAACTATATTTCTGATTTGACAGCTACAATTATAATCATTCAGACATCTATTTCCCACAAACTCTCCACAGCCATAACCTTAAGTGATTAATTATAAAGTTTCAGGAGCAATAGTACATAGACTAATTTCCTAAAACAATAAAAGACAGAATTTCTCATTTGGAGCTAAATGAAACATGAACAGGTTGTTATTCATGCTGAAATCTAGATGCAGAGTCATGTTGCAGCCATTACAGAAGCTATTAAACACAACCTCAAATCAAAGAAACTGTAGGTCTCTCTCCTAAAATAAAATGTTTTTCTCAGTTATGAGGCTTCCAACTCCTTTGCTCTGTTCCTTTTTACCTCTTCTTAGTAAAAAAATTTTCAAAATTCAATTTTCTTTCTCATTTCGCATCCCCATTTGGTTTTTAATAGTCATTTAAACTGTAAGAGTCTAGAGCAAAACAAACATTTGGTAAAGGTTTCATGCACACAGAATTATCATGGTGTTCTTTTCACAGTGAATCAAAGTTACAAAATGTATATCAACTTCTAAACAAAATGCCCACTCTCTTCATGCCCCACCTCAGTCTCCAATGAGTTTTCTATAGTGAATATTTGATAATTCCTCAGCTACTTTATATAGTGAAACGTATAGTTAAGTTTTACATTCCTTTCATTTTGGTATTCCTTTTTGACACATCCTGCTGTACCTGCTTAATGTAAATCTTTAAAAAATGATCCTCCAATAAAGAGAGAAGCCATGCATTGCAAAAATGATCCTAATGCTGGCATTGCATCTACTAAAAAGAGGGGAAATTGTGATTTTTAATATGATTAGTAGTAGTTCTTTTTGTTAAGGACTTTTTTCTCTGTCTGCAAGCAACATTGGCACTCGATCCAGCAAATTTGCTCTTGACAATTTTACTGAATTAGGCAATGAAAAGGGGAAAGAATTGAGAAAAGATCTTTACATAACTGACACCATATCCTTATCCTTGGGCCCCACTGTAACTTCAGCTAAAGTCAGTGGGAATTTTTCCAAATATTTAAATTGGTATTGAGTCAGTTGTAGAACTCATTGAATTGCTAAACCACACAGAACTTTCATTTAATATGCATACTCTTGATGTATTGTCAAAAGACTGGTATGATAGTCCCCTATAAAACTCATCAACGAGGTACCTAAAATAATAATATTAATGTACTGTACATTCTCCCCATATGAAGTATACAAATTTTGCCATATCAAGTAACACACGAAATAATGAACATTCTAATTAGCAAGCTTTTGTACAGCAGCTTTTAAAAACCCTAATACTAACCCTACATCTTTTCTGCATGAAGCTTCCTTGCTTTTCTGTAGTAATTCTATCTTCAGTCGTATTTCTTAGCATTTGGTGAAACTTCATAATTCATTTTGAACTACATACAGACTGTAAGAGTTACACAAACTAAACATGCTTTTTCAGTGCTTTTTTTCTGAATTCAATATGCACTAATTGATTAGGGTCTGAGAGGTGAATAAGAAATACATATCCTACATAATAGAAAGCTGCGGAAGGGTTCAATGCATGAATTAGAAGCCAGATTTCTTCAATACAGATGAGTACACAAAATTAGCAAAAGGCAATACCACTTTTGGAAAGACTGCTTTGTGCATAATTTGTCATGAATTCAAAGTTACTCCTTTAGAAAATGAGTCTAAGACCTCCCAGCTGCTGCTTTATTGGTCTAATAAATTACCATTTTGATGGTACAATGCATATACGCTATACACCATCCAAGCAAGCAAACTGTTAGAGCGGCTTCGTCTTTAGAGACACATGTGTGACTTCAGAGACGTGTGAATGCCGATGGGAGATCTGAATGCAATGAGGGATCAGACAATGCCTCTGTTCTTGAATTGATAATGAAAACAAAGGATGCCTAAGTTTCCAAAACGGTAAGAGTGTATTGTAGGATTGTTTGTGTCAAAAAACCGTGAGTCCAAGTGAACCTGCCCTTATTGTAATAGGTATCTAACAGCTTTCTGAGACAAAATGGATCTACCTTATTCTAGGTTCTCTACACTATCCAAGTAAAAATCTCTTCTACTCACCTGAAAAGAATGTTAGAATAAACAAAGAAGATACCCTCTTCAAAGGATCCATTTCTGACTTACACTTTGAACCCTATTCTTGTGCAGCTGGGACTCAGGGAGCTTAGTTCAAGTTTATACTAATGCTTATAGTAGTATAGACTGAACATGTGTTCAGTGTCAGTGCCTTCTACCCAAGGTTATGCCAGCCAGGTAGGCCATAACAAACGTTTATCATGACTCTCCTTCATAGCTGTGGTTTGCAAACATCCATTCAAGGGAAGAACAAAATGCAGAAAAGCCAGAAAGTTGGTGATTTAGCATTCCCTACCTTACCTTTTGCCAGTGAACTGTGGAACTCATAATGAGTTCCAACAACCTGATGTTTTGGAAACTTTCCATCATTTGCAGGAAAACTCTAGACTCACTGTATTATTGCCAATAGAGAAGTCTTTTGTTACTACAAATATATTTAGGGAACAGTTTAAAATGTCTGTATTCTAACATAATGAAAACAGTCCTTCACCAATATTTTTCAAAAAATTAATGAAGGTGGCTGTTAGGAGGAAAACTGGAGGAATACTGGAGGAATGGGTGCAGTAATTTTGATTTGACACTGGCAGAGCAAAGCGTACAAAACAGAAGAGCACAAGAATTTGAGATAGATTTTTGATTTTGTTTCCCATGCACAAAAAGAGGTGTTAGAGCTCCCCTACAGCTCACATGCACAGCATTACTTACCTGCATTAGAATTGAGCTCTTCATTTTCTGATTCTGTTCCATTTTGACTTCCACTTCCATGAAGGCTA
The DNA here is from genome assembly GCA_035582835.1 of Phoebastria nigripes. Taxonomy (NCBI): domain Eukaryota; kingdom Metazoa; phylum Chordata; class Aves; order Procellariiformes; family Diomedeidae; genus Phoebastria; species Phoebastria nigripes. The sequence continues at coordinate 3,054,404 of JAYKAV010002109.1, read as the reverse complement.
TTCATTGCCATAAGTTTCATTTTCTGTAACTTCATAGCCTCTGCCATGGCAGCCGCTGTCAGACCTGGAAAAATATAAATAAATAAAATGCAATATCATACCATACAATGCAGCACTGAAAAATATGAAGAACAAAACAATTCCTTTTAGTGAGAATAAGTCACATAGATTGAATACACATGCTTAGTCCAGTTATGTAATGTTATTCTGAACGCTATCTTTATTTTAAAGTCGAGTTATTTCAGTACATCATTCTAAGGATTTTTTTTTTTAAATTTTTTCATGTTTCTTTTTCTTTTCTTTTTTTTTACATGTATAGCATAAAGAAATATTTATTTAATGGTATCCCTTTTGATTATACTCTTAAACATAATTTCCTGTCACTTTGATCATTTTGTCACTTTGATCACTTTCTGCTTGACTTATTCAGCTGCTACAAAATTTCCAACTACACTAGTAAGATACAGTATTCCTTAATTTCAACAGCTCGAGGCCAATTAACATGGAACAATCAATGCTGTACTATTATATTATATACCCAAATATTATTTTTTCTGAAGTCTGTTGGTTTGGATTAACATTATTGCTACTGGAAAATATTACTTTGGAAATGTTAGAAAAGTACAATATGGGTAATTACAGACTTGATCCCACCTTTAACAGACCATTAAGACCAGCACAAATTTACAGAATTAAGGGGGGTTAGCGGTAGAAGATTTTCAAATGACTACAAACCAATTAATTTCCAATAGTAAAAGAGAAGTAGACTAGCATCAGGTGACATCATTACCATAATTTTTTTATCAGTATTTAGATTCCCAATATCTTTTTTTCATAAGAGTAAACTTCTTCAGTTTTATCATTTCGACTCAGCCAGTAAGAAAGAGATCAGATTTTCCGAATTAAAAAAATTACTTTTACTCTGGGCAAGATGTGGCTGAAAATACCTTGTCTGAAGTTCATCTATCTTGCAGGAAAATACAGGGGATAAGGCCATGTAACCAAAAAGACCTCTACAGGTGTAATTGTTTATTCATTCAGTTATGGATTAAATAGGTTTACTTATTCCTCCCAGTATAGTATGACTTGCTTTTGTCATTTGCTAAAAAGCAAGCTAAATGCTTCATATCAGCTATCTTGTAATTGACTGTGCAATAGTCCACAAAATATTTCCACAAAATCACTGAATTGCATTTACCAAAAAAAACATGATTTTTTTGTTGGTGGTGCATGTTGTATCAACCCACAAAGATATCATACATCAAAACAGAATTAACTAATCTGCTGTTTCTGCAAGGTACTGCTTACTGAGAGATTAGATACTGATTAAAGTGAACTGATAATTTTCACATCCTATACTGCCACAGATCCATAAATTAAAATACTTTCTTTTAAAAGCTGCTATGAATTTGACATTTAGATTAGCTCTGCTGCTCCTATAATAGGCTTCACAAAAGTTCTCATTATTTTAATATGACTTAAGTAAGCAAGCCATCAATAGACTCCAACTGCAGGGAGGAGGGACATGTATTACCACATATGGATACAGCAATTTGGTTAACTTCAGCGAAGATATTCGTGATTAGTATGGGTAAGTTGGAAATGACAGGTTACGAGATGGGAGTTACACGAGCCCTCTTCTCTCCAGGCCGTCTGTCCTCCTCTTTCCATCTTGCCTAAGAGCCTCTCAACATTCACAAAAACAAACTGCACTTACACGCTTCTATATTCCCAAAGCACTGATGCCAGATCTAACAAATATTACCTACACTAATTAGGCACTTGTTTTACTGTTTTGTCATCAATACATGAAAAACTATATTGATTTCATTATTAATACACACTAAATACAAACATATAAAAATAAGTCCAGAAAACATCATCAACAATCTTGTCTTTTAGATCATTTAATGCAGTCCTCACTTCATACAAAAGATCACCATACCATAACAGTACTCACTTTTTATTTTAAAATAATTTTTTTTCTAACACCCTTTAAAGTTCTTTTGCAAATGCTACAGGTTTTTTTATCAGCAGATACAAAATCCTGATGTTTAAACTCCTGTTTTTACAAATCCTCTGGCTGACATCACTCACACTTAATCCATCAAAGAATACATCTTCAATTTCAATGATAAAACTGTTCACACACTTTCTAGAGAAGATGAAATAGTCTATAAACTTTTCCACTTTTTTYCTAGGGAAAGGAGTGGGATTGCTCTTTCAGTGAATTTCACATGATTTTCAGGAAGTTCAAAAAACAAGCATCAGCCCAAGTCTTCTGAGGAGTTTACTGTTTTCAGGATTTCCAGGCACCTGTGTGATTTGCCTGCCTACCTGCTCATCTGCACTTTTCCTCCTTATCCCAACCAATTCCAAGTTTTGAGGTACAGCCATCACTAAAGCATTTTCAGAACTTGTACCTACTCACAGCCTTCTCTCTTTTCACTTTACATTTCTAATCAATTTGCAAAGAATTCACATTTATTTTAAAAGTTACAAAAAATACAGAGTCTGAGCATGGAGGTTTTTATCGTCCATTTTATCATTTGTATGTACCCAAACACATATAGATGAACCAATATCCCAGTAAATATTTTCATCTGGCTCAGTATTTATACAGGTTCTTGATACTGTAAGTCATAAAACTTTACTTAGTTTAAATATACAAAAGAGTAAAGAAATAATTCATAAGGAGATAAACAGGGAATGGAAAGTGAATTCAGACCTTTAGTAAAATATTCAGTGAAAAGACAAGACAAAAGATTATCCAGGGCACTGTATAAAAACAAACAAACAAAAAAAACCCCCACGAACTTCTACTGAACAGTTGTATCAGAAGCATAATGAAGGCAGAAAGGGTACCGAGGAACAAACAGAAAAGAATAAACACAGTCCCAAAATCACCACCATGCCGCCTGCAGAAATTAAAGGTAATTATTGTCAGGCATTTCTGAGCTCCCTAACCAGACACAGCTGCCATAAGGACAACAGCCAAAAAACAGTGATGTATCAGAAATCTATGCTGTGCCATCTGCCACACCAAAGTCACTCTATTTCAGCATTASAAGTTTAGAGAGTAAAGCACAGTCCTAATGCAGAAAGCCCTACAGCCTGAAGATCCTGAGCAGTCAGGCATAAACTTGAAGCAGATATAGCCAATCCTATCTCTAAGCTCAGTATCAGCAAAGTCTTTATACTCTCATTCACTTATTCCCCAGTCTGTATAATTTCTTACTTGAATTGTGATAGCAGTAAAAGCCCCAGAATCTGACTGTATGAGGCACTTTAAGAACACTGTACTAATTTTTCAGCATTTCTGAAAGCTAATAAAATTGAGGTTAAAGCAAATGGTTTCAGCAGTAAGGGTGTGTTACTGATTGAAATGATGGAAGAAAACGTACAGCAAATCACCCATTGGCATAATCTTCAATTAAGGCTACTGCCGCAGCTAACGTTACTGAAGCTACTATTTAATTTAACTATTAATAAAACTCCTTTCTATAATTGACTCAGCTCCGGCTAGCTGTGGCAAAGAGGGCTATTCTTCAACTGACTTATCTAAAGATCTACAAAGAACTGAAGAATCATTTCCATCCTCTCGGATGAATCATTATCAGCAGTAGAATCTCACTTAGAGTACCTCACTTTGAAAAATGTACTTGAAAACTGCTGTAAMGTATACATCTATCCCTCTACTTTCACCTTAAAAAAAAGAAAAAAAAAAAAAAGGATCACTAGGAAAAAGCAACATGCTGGATTACATACTTCAAAGCTTCCGTTTTTTTCTCTCCATTTACACTTTAAATTTCCCTTCCTTCAGTTATCTTCTGCCAGCTGTGATTAATCACTAAACACCCAGGAAATAAACTATGTACCGCTTATTACCAAACACGTACTACCTTTACAATACGAACAACAACAACTACAACAACAAAAAAGCATAAATCTCATCACTGTTGCAATGATTTGTTTTCAAAACGGCTAGCAACCCTGTGGCCTGTGGAGCTAGTCCTGCTAACAGTAACCCATAGCCCACCAGTTGCCTTGGCTGAAAGACAGCAGCTCCTTGAAGAGCTGGTAGGGATCTTTAAGAGAGACACATCAGTGCTAATGCAGACATCTCAGAGCCATGTTCTGGGTCAACTCTCTGTATATGAATCTTGATTACAATTGCATAACAGATTGTGATGGTGTGCGCTCAGGTACACCTGCATCATGCACATGGCAAAACAACCAACTGCCATCAGTAATCTTCATTCCATAATTTCAGTTTTGTCAGGACACTGTGTACTCTCCCTTTGACAAGTCTGCATAACTCTGCTGCACAACACACAAATTTAGCCCTGAAATAACCCTTCAAGAACAGACAAAGCAGCACACTTTATGCTCAGGTTGCACTAAAGTAAAATGCTGCCATTGTATTCTGAGCCAGAGTTAAAATATATCTAAGCACCAAACAGTTTTCAAATTAAGGTTTTTGATCCAAATTAGGACCATACTCAGCTTACTCAACATGGCACGTCACATTGCTCTGGGGAAGACCTGCCGCTTGTGGGGCGTTGGAGATGGAATAGACCTGAATGTACTGTGAGGCTTGGTTGCTTCTGTGAAGGCTGGACCCACTGAACACGTCCTCTGCTCCTAAAGCCAAGGCACCTGTAGTACTTGAGAGCATGTGAAGACCAGAGAGGTTTCTCCATCCCTTGTCTGCATCCTATTAAAGTTAGTGGTTAATTGTTTACTCAAATATCCCCTACGCAGACAAAAAGACTACTGAAGATTATTCCTCTGTGAAGTCTCAGGAATTATTTCAACAAAAAAAGCATTTTTACTGCATGGCCCAAAGATCACAACTCCAAGGTCGTTTGTAGTGTATCCCCCTTAGGGCCAGTATTCCATTACAGGGCAATGCTGAACCCACCCACCTCCCTGAGCACCAGGCGACAAGGAGACAGTGTCTCTTGCCTCGAGTAAACATCACAATTTACTGATTAGCAAATACCTTCTTGGAGACATTAGAAACCAAAACTCCATTACATTCCTGCACAGAGGTACCTAGGGTGTCTTGCATGCAAGTGAATCCTCCATATTTAACTCATGTCCATTCACTGAAAATTGGATTTTGATGGTGAATACAAGGACTCTGACCATTTTAAGGTGACCCTGAGTATCTGCTAATCTTGTACTCTAGCTACAGCTATTTTTTTCAGTTCCCTAATTAGTTAGACTGTGCCCCTCCTTCATATTAGTTTGAAAGCTTTTCTGTCAAAACTGTGAACAAGTAAATTAACTAAAGGAGAACTATGAGTAATCAAATCTTGAGGTTTGCAATTAATTAAATGAAACGGTGAGTCAGTGAACTGAAGAATGGTCTTATATTAAAACAAAACATTTAATTAAATTAACAGTCAACACATTGCAATTAATAATATTCAAAAAGAAAAATGAAAACCAGCTTAGCCTTGCCATATTATTTCAGTCTAACAGTCAAGCATTGTGCATCAGCTTGTTTGTTATTTGCATTCAAAGCTGCTATGGGTCAAGTATGATGTGCTAAAACAGGAATAATGAAACATCTGGTAGTATGAAATGTTAATATGAGATACCATATTGCAAACAGTGAAAACAATTCTGAAACATCCAATAAATTAGGCCTTGGAAGACTGAAAAGGATATGCTTGCTTTCCCATTTTCTTCAATAAGGAAATTAATAAAAATACATATAATGTACTTTACGTTTTCAGAATGCCTGCAAGAATTAACTAATTAATTTAAACATTCACATTAGGAAGTGGAGGCTTCTCTGTAGCTGAAATGAATCATCCTTGTTTAGTGATAAACAGGTAGGTAAAACCTAGCTACTAACATGAAGGACAGTGAAACCAAATTCTTGAATAAGAACCTTAAAATGACGAAAGTGTTATAGCAGTTTGGAGACAGGTCCAAACACTTAAGTCTTATAACTGCAGACTTTTTCCATTTCTGTAAACTGACTCAACTAGAAACTGCAGGAAAGTTTTAGCTCTAGTGCATGTTCTGTTTTCAATGGTTGTTCAAAGATATCCTGGCTACGATTTCGGATAGGTCATAATAATCCATCAACATGAAACATCTGAGAGACTGTAAGGAAAGAACTTAGTGAGTAATTGGCCACTGCAGGCAGAGGATGGGATTTCAGCGTAAGCGCCATAGCGCAAAGCTTTATCATGGGCTAAGTTGTGTGAGTATTCACCCCAGGCCCTGGGAGGACACTTCGGTGCCCAGACTGAAATCCATGCTACATCCATTTGACATTGCCAAGCTGAAATGTAGTCAATAGCCAAGAAATGTATTACAACAGTTGAGTGTCTTTCATCTGTTCTGGTACCTGCAGCCAGTCATTCTGATATTACAACCATATTTTAAAAATATGTTCTTCTCTCCCATTTTGCAACAGAAAAGCACCCCAAACAACAGCAAAAATTGATTTTGAGAGCAGAAAATTTGGAAGTATTTATACAATATTTATCCTGCTACATGTTCAAAGTGAAAGAGAAAGTAAAGACTAATTCTCTAAACACGTTCAGCTAATGAAACTTCAGAGACTACTGAAGATCATCCTTAGCAAAACATTTCAGACAATAGTTAAAATTTTTGAGTGGCCTAATTTTTAAACACCATCACTTTAAAATGTCAAGAAACTATACTATGGCAAAAGTACCTTATTGAGGGAGAAAAAAACCCAAACAAATATTATGCATATTTGTCAGGAATTGCGAGAAATTAATCTTCCACAGAGAAGCTTCAGTCAGCTTGCTTCTGCAGTGAATTGTCACACTGCCTTTACTTGAGACACCTTATTCTTTGCCTTTGCGCAGCCCCTGAATATTCCCTACATAGCTTCCACTTCTCCAGCAGATAGATAGGGACAGACCTACAGATAGGTCTCTTCATCATACAACCTTGCTTCCCCCACAGGTCAATTGATTCTCTATCATCAACCAAGCAGTTAGGCTGGGGAAAAAAACCGTATGTGATAATGTAATTTAAAGACTTTGCCAAATGCTCAAGGGATCAGAATTAGGGTTGCACAAATGTTTCTGAATTTTTGATGGCTTGATTTTGCAATCCTAGTAATTTTTGTTTAACACAGTGTGCTTGCTCACCTTATTTTAATTCTAAAATATAATTTCATGCAAAAGTTCACATGAGCATAAACAAGATTAAAACCTTTACACACCAAAACATCCCTGCCACTCCACGGAATAATTCACAGAAGTAACAGGTTCTCATTCTCTAATTTCACACATATTTAGGCAGTAGCAAAAGCCCTGATACTTACAAATTTGGGTGTTTGCTTTAAAATACAGGGAGAGTTTGCTTTCCAGATGCTTTCATCCCATGTCTGCCTCTACTCTTTAGGCTTCTCACCCCAGTTATAACCTCTGTGGTTTGTATAGCCTAATCTTATCCTCCCTGATACCCACCTGAAAGACTGGAAACATTTTTAACATGAACATCAAGTCTCTGTACCTGACATATTTCATATCCTTGATCCACATGAAGATATGCTGACCAAAGACCTGGCAGATTTCTTGTCTAAACCCAAGGGGCTCAGTTTGAAGTATATAGAAATTTAAGCCCAAATTTGTGCTTAAACCTTTGTTAACATGAACACTCATGTTCAAGCTGATACACAGCAATACCGAACTACTTATTTTACATACTTATTTTACAGATGACTTAACATCCAAAAAGGTAGCTGGTATCTTATGTCAAACCAAATTACAGCTTACCTTATTGGAGGGAAACAGAAAAATCAGAACTACAAAGAGCACTGAGAGGGTTACATTAATTTTTTTTCCTTCATTCTTACAGTGTGTCCCATGAGAATTGATTAATTTTGTGACATTTTCTGGTCTTCTTTACAATCTATGCCATGAGAATGATTTGTCAAGACTGTAATGCGTAATACTTTTAGTACGCTGCACTACTGTGACCTTTACCTTCCTCTGTATATTTGATTGACTGACCACCCCACTTTCGATCTACAGATTTCAGAAGATAGAAGCATACACGAGACAGAGGCGTCGGCCATTGAATTATTGTTGAAAAGATCACAATCACTTTATACAGATAATTTGTATGTTCTTCTGTGCATATCTGATGCAATTTTAGTCATGTCATTGAAAATTTTCAACATAAAATGAAAACTCCTACACTATGTGGTGTACTTAAAAAGTGTTTTCATACATCAAGAGAGTGACAAATTCATGCATTAGGACTCAGATTTCAGTAAGGATAAGACAAGTTAAACTAATGCTCATAATCACCCAAATTCTCAAACTATCAGCTTATGCTTTCATAATGCTGTCATAGACTAAACATTACAATTTTTTGAGATAAGGACTCGAAAAATTAAAAAAAAAACAGAAACATGATAAATTACCTCCCTGAGAGCAACATATAAAATAAATTCCATTTATAGGAAGAAAATGTTAACTCCAAAGTGCTAAATATACAGATGCCACAGGAAAGAATACAAAGGTGGTTATCATCAGCCCCAAAAGGAAAACAGACCTTCAACACAGGCCTCACAACCTGAAGAGCAGGAATGCTTCGGTAACTTCTGGCAACATCGCCCAGGTGGGCAATCTCAGATTTACTTGAGTCAGATTCAAAACAACCTGGACTGCCCAACGGCCTGGAAAGCTCACACACAGGCAGGGCCCTGGATGCACTAACAGGGCTTAACGGCCACCTTCTCTTGGGCTTCAGAGCTCAGTGCATTTGCTTCTGATTGCAGGACTTAGTTATCCATTTTAGAATACAGTTGGGTTCATAGGAACCTAAAATTACGTTATAAATACATTTAAACCTAATAGCCTTCATATTCACCATGGACATTCTGTAACTTTTCTATCATCATAGAAGTCTGTTATGGTGCATGTGCTGCCATCTGAAATTAGAATTATCTGTTGTTATTTTTTTCTCCACGTTTATTCCTTTCCCATTAAACCAATTTCTGTTGGTTTAAAGCACTTGTCCATAAGCAGCAATGATGGGGAAATAGCTGAAGTTTTTGGAGGTCCTTTCAGTTAAATACCAAGAAGTCTGAAAGCTTATCTGGACTTGGCACAAATCTCTCGAGTTTGTAAAATTAATTGGGCTGGAAGGTCTTCTGAGAATAAGGATATCTTTGTGAGTGATTTCAAGCTACTTCCTACTTGTGACTGGAAAATACCATACAATTTTTTTTTTTTTTTTTGTATCACACGGCACAGCTCAGATATGTCCCAGCTGTCTCAAATCACAATTTAAAAAACGGTATATTTCAAGGATTTTAAGTGAATACTGAGTTCCATAAATTCATTGTACTACAGAATTTCAGATGAAACCTCAACATACTGTCAAGATCAGCACTGCTATTAGAGACTGGATTGCTAAAATACTACCCCTGCTAGCCACTGTTCAGTTCAGCTGGACTAGCCTGACCAACGCTATGGGCTTTCGAGGATCATACTGCGCAGATCTCTTACCCAACCCCTCCCAGAAGCTGAAGTGTCAGAGGGGAGAAATGTTACTCCAATCTTTCCTAAGATGTTTTCACTGACCTGAAACCGAGCAAATAATAATTTCACGTTATTACCCACCAAGCTACAAACAGCAGCAGTGAGCTCCCTCTTCACTCAAGATGGCAACCGCACCATACAAACTTTGCTTGCAAATGAACAGCAGAAATACTGTGAACAAGGCTCCTCCGCTTACACAAGTTTGTAGAATCATCCCCTACATGGTATTTCTTCCACATAAGCCAGTTTTCAAGACCTCTGCCTGAATAGAAACTGAATGCTATGATAAACACAGTGCTTAGTTACTTAAGGCTGATAAGTTTGTGGCCAGTTCATAAAAACCACAAAAATACTATGCTTATTTGAAGCACAATAACCTAAGCAATGAAAAGAGGGAGCCCATGCACTCCTTTCCAAATGGCATTTAATTAGTGCAACCTCAAAAGATGGCAAGTTCAAAAGCAGCATCACTTAAGAACATAAATTCAGGGAATATTCTTCTGAGACCTATAATCACTTTACAATCCTGGCTGTTGAATGAAAGCAAAATACTGGTGCTTTAAGATCATTTGAAATATCACAGCTTATTCACAGTGAAAAATACTTTTGGATGGTATTAGGATAGACTAGTAAAGCAGTAATCTCTCTGGCAAGAAAGGAAAACAGTTCAGTGAAAATTCAGGAAATCAGTGACACAGGCTCCAAGTGGATCTCCAGCTTTATGGTAGAACCTACCACATTTGCAATTACTATCAATTTGACAAAAGATGTAGAACGTAGTGCGGAAACATGACTTAAATTTTCTTGGAATAGCTGATTCAAAATTTTCCCAAATGAATTTTCCATTAATTGTTCAATGTAAAATAAAGTAACGCATGCGGGAGCAAGGACTAGACTCCAGGTCTCTACCTCCACAAATGAAGACTCTACCTACTGTTACATTATCATCTCTTTCTCTATACACTTTTGGTGTAACAAAACCTGTCGGGTTTTTTTGGTTTTTTAAATTCAGGGAGTGGAAAAACGCATCCCTTTCAGTTATAACCTGATGCTTCACACAGTCATCAAGAATGTAGCTTTTGCCACAAAGTCCCTTTCAGCAGTATTGATTATTTTAAGTAGGATTCTGTGGCGAGTTGGCATTAATGGTGTGTCATGGCATATACATGCCATGTATTTCTTCCTTCTAAGAAGAAAATGAAATATTTTAGATTAGTTTATTTTTATTTCAGCCGGGTTTGGACAGCAATCCAATTGGCCATACTTGGGAAAGGACAAGCTTTCATGCAACTTTCCAGCAAATTTCTGTGAGGCAAGAACAACCATGTCAGGCAGCGAACACTGCCCAAACACTTCCTCGGGTCAAAGCTGAGTTGCTGCTTTGGCCACTTTCTGCAAATAGGTGATGGATATGTGAATTTCTAATACTGCAAAGGGAAAAAGAGGAGGCAGCCCACAGGCTGGAGAAACCAGATTTAACTTCTAGCTCTGTTTAGACCACAGGTAAAGAAATACAAAGAGCTGTATTTTCCTCTAGGGCATAAATTAATGACTATTGATCACATAACCAGAGAGTGTACGGAACATGATTACAGAGGAGTGTGTACCTTAACTTTTTTTTTTTTTTTTAAGCGTTTTCACTTCTGATTGTTCTGATCTCTGTTTTTAAGTTACTTTCATGTAGTTTTGTTGAAGCTTATTCATGCACATTTTCTTACACAAATAACACAGAGGACAAATAATTTAGTCCCAATAGGTTAGCATCTTCTTTGTTTATGAAGTTATGCCAGAATAGCTATTTCCATTTTATGCTATGCAAGGTAAAGAACATTTTTCAAAGCTGAGACACTGACTGGAAGCTTATTTTCTTGTTCCAGGTGGTGAATAAAAATAACACGTAGAAGATGAACTACACCATTTTTAAAATCTTAAAGGACGTGTCTCTACTCATTGGTCAAGCTGAATTAACTTGCAGCCTCCAAGCCAAATGCAGGCTCAAGAAGAAGAGGAATAATTTAGTCACTGAACTGAAACACTCAGTAATCTAAAATTATGCAAATATTCTCTTTGCCCTTGCAAATCTTTACTGATAAACTCTACTGGTCTTTACTCCTGAGTTTGCATCAGTATAGCAGTTTCATTTCTTCTAAAACTATGGCAACAAACATTTTTAGCTTAGGTTTTGTGCAACTACTTCAGTAGTCAAAGTACATCCAGATCTTAAAATAGATTCTCAATTTTTTTTATTCAAATTAATTAAATTTACTTTAAAAATAAAAATATATTTAATATAAATGATGTCCAAGATGTATTGAAAATTCTTTTAGCCAATTCAGAAAAATATTGCAGGTATCTACTCTTCTTGCTTTTGCAGAAGTCTACATCATGTAAGTAACCCCTTGCAAGCATTCCCTTTAAAATTATTATGCTCCGCAGTCCTCAACCTTTTCTCAATATTAATATTGTACTTTTTGCAGCTATCTTTTTAGAGCTGAGAGATTTAAGTCTACTTTAAGGCTTGTTCCCACATTGATAGATTGAGTATTATATATTATTATAAACTTATCTATTTCCAGTAAGCATTTAACTCCGGTTTTAGAAGTTTAATATGCGATCCATCTGTCAATTTAATAGTTTATTAAAAAGACGTTCTGTTTCTTCTATAGATATTGCTTTTAAATAAATCTTTTCAGTATTTATCTACTATATCCTTTAATTGAGATTTCCCTAACAGTGGCACTATATTGATAAGAGTAGGTTTAATAGGATAGTTATTGTGGATTAACTAATAATTGACCAGTTCACTATGTTGAATATAAATCTTAACTGTAATTTTATTCCTCTATATAGTTTTAGGAACTGGTATGTATTTAAAAAAGACCTACTCACTTCACTTAAGCTGAGAAGTGAATTTGAGACAGTTAGGCTGCCCTAATGTGTAGGAACTTACAGATGACCAAGAAACTTCTTTATAATTCTATTCAGGAAATAAAGGATGTAATATCTGCAATCCCATCCGTCCTTATTTCTTTCAAAAAGCCACTAAACTGCTCATACTTGAGAAGAAAATTAACCTTTTTACTGATTAATCACTGGGCAGCTTTGACTGGTGAAGAGAAAATTGTATTACAAATGAACGGCTACCTGTTATCAAATTACAAGGCGTTTTCATCAAAGGACCAAAAAATGCAGCGCATTGACCAGTTAACATGTTTCCACTGACCTGGGGGGATTTTTCCAGTTAACAGCTTCTGAAGAATGCTTCCTTTTGATTCTTGTCTCTGACACAAAAATGATTGTCCCATTTAACCACTGTTCTATCACATACATCAGAGAATCCTATTTACTCACACGCTACTGGAACATTAAAACACAATAGTGTGATTGTCTCTGGAAGAAAATTTTAAAGATTGACTTTTTTTCTTTTTTGTAAAAAAGGGAGTAAGATCAAAAGCTAACTTTAATAGATGTTTGACTAAGGTCATACTCCTAGGAAATGGAACACTGAAGATGAAAGAGAACAAATAGATTCGGCTTTTGATCTCAGCCAAATGCATTTGGCATTGTTTAGCTTTTATAAAATACTTCAACTTTAGGCCATATCATGACTAAAATGAATTGGTTGAAGTCCTGAGGTTTTAATAGTTCAGTAAGACTTTAACATGTACCAACATTTAGGAAAACTTCCTTCTTAAGTATTTGGCTAGATTTTTTTCTTACTGGAATGAAGTTAGGTCAAACCTGACTATTGTTGCTGATGCTAAATATGTATAAACAATTTTAATAATATATTTTCCTAATCATAGGCAAATTTGAGTTATTATCCACTAGTGCTGTTAAATCAGGACCTAGCAAGGTAGGTATTCCTAGCAAGAAATTTTAGGGGAAAGTGTAGAGCACTGAGAAAAGGTATTGGAATTATTCAAATAAAACAAATAACTGTGTCCCTAGCCAAGAGTGCGTATCAGATCCTTTTACCAAATTATTTCACAGTTCTCATCCTCCTAAAAAGTACTGTGGCCATCCAAATTTGTAAACTAAATAGTAGTAATGGAGGAATGGATTACAATCTACAAACTACTACTTTCAAATTCTTCAGTAATAATGGTGTTTGCTAACTGAAGACAACTTGCTTAATTAAGGAAAAACATAACATACGTTAAAGCAATATGCTTAAATTATTACTATTGTTAGAAAAAATTAATTGTCRTTAGCCATTAGAAGCACTGCAAAAACCTATAAACCACTTAGTAGGCTACACAGTCAAAATTTACAATGGAGTTTCACCAGCCCAGGCAGCTCAGTCCTCTGATAAACAACAGTGATGGCAGGAAATGCCCCAGCCCCAAGCTTCCAATTGCCTTTTTAAAGTTTTGATAAGAATGAATGATTTATACCACAAAATATATTACGATAGAAAATACTATTATCTGTGTTATGCAAACATTTGGCCTTAGGAACTACACAGAAATTATATACAAGGGAAGAACTTCCTGATCTTACTTTCAAATTATTATATTATATTACTATATTATAACAATTATAAAGAACTGATAAAGAGCTGAGAAATTCCAAAGATACAAGGTCAGGTATTTATCATCATTAAAGGAGACATATCTGACCACAAACCCTAAAAGTAACCTAGGGAAGGAAGAGGTGATTTCCCATATACTTCTCCACTCATCACAATATCTTTCTCAAGGGCCACTTAAAACAAAACAAAAAGGCACAAGAAGCCTCAGCCATTTGCTCTCCAACATCTAGCCACAAATTAACCACATGAAGCAATCATTCATTCATTCCTTCTTTATACTGTTTACCTCTTAAAAAGGGAAAATATCATAGGCTTCCCCCTCCTCCTTTTTTTAAAAAAGGACATGGTTTATTACTCCTTTTTATATTATTTATTACTTTATGTACCATATTTCTGCTGCTGAGGCAATACATAAGATTTGCTGAACCCACCTGGACACTGAAGATCTCTGCAGACCAGAAAACCTAATAAGCTTAGATCTGACTCTCCCAGGTAAAGAACACCTGCACCCAGCAATATTTTAGCTATGTCATTCTCAAATATTACAAATACACACCTCCCTTTATGTACTAAACCTCCCTGCAAGACCCTGCCATCCATCACAAATAAACCTTTTTTTGTTTCTCAGCACCTCAGTTATTTCTGTTTACTGTCACAGAAAGACTCACACCTTCAGCCAAACTGGAACCTCATCATTCATATTCTACCCAACTTCAAATACAAGCCAGTATTGATCTACACTATTGCAAACCTGATGCTTAAAAATCCCTGCCTTAAACCAGAAGGATTAAAAATTGAAAGACAAAAAATAGATCTAAAAAGACAGCTAATTTTTAAACCAACACAGAAAAGCTATTCAGAAAAGTATTAAAATATCTTGTTTTCAAGGACAGAAAACATTAAAAATACACTGAGGATGAAAGCCATCGGAGCAAGCTGGATATTAGCTTAAGTGTAAACGTGCATTTTAGAGCGAGGTTGAGTACCCACCCTTTGTCTCTCTCTCTCTCTCTCTAGGCAACAGAGAAGTAGGATGTGAAAGAACCAGATGACAAGAAATGAAAAATGTGGGACAGTCACTGCTGGAGCCTCCTTGCCTGCTGCATAAGGATATATGCTAAACCCCTATATTCCACAGAAACGCAGGAGCGGGGGGGAAAGGCACAAACACAGAGATTTACTGGACCTACTGTCCAGTGGACAAAC
The DNA here is from genome assembly GCA_035582835.1 of Phoebastria nigripes. Lineage (NCBI taxonomy): Eukaryota > Metazoa > Chordata > Aves > Procellariiformes > Diomedeidae > Phoebastria > Phoebastria nigripes. The sequence goes on along the minus strand of JAYKAV010002109.1, from coordinate 3,039,110 downwards.
TGTAAGTTTGAAGATAATCTCAAAGTTGACAGTAATTACATATGTACCTATATATATATAYACACACACACACATTTGCACGTGGAGGTTTTTTTTTTTTACATATATATAATTAAAGCATTATATATATATAAAATAAGAAAGCAAATATATATGCTTTCATTCTCAACAGTTTCTGTTGATCAAAACAAAGCACCCAACGTGGACTCCATTTCCTGTTTCTCTTCTTAAGTTATATTTCTTCAGGCATTGAAAACTTTCTATTCTTCTTGAAGCTAGGATTATTTTCACTTCGCTACCCTTAAGACATCAAGCCTACAGAACTTCAATAGATAATTTCCTTTGTTTCAATAGCCAGATGCTTGCTATTCTGCAGCCCTTGTTTTTCTTGAAGGATACAAAATTTACAACATTAATTATACACAGATTTAGTCATCACCACAATAGGTCTTGGTCTTACCCTTTTCACTGTCTAGCAGCACAAGTCTACATCTTGCATTTTATACGGAGAAGGTGTAAGTTTATCTGCAGATTAAACTATGGAATTTGTTGCTACTGGTATTTCCGAAGAAAGAAGCTCAAAATCAGAAAGGACTTCTTTATATGAAATATATAGAAATTTGCTGAATGACAGAAAAAATTTTAGAATTAAACCAATTAGTAGAATACTATACAAATGTATAGATTTACCATTGTTTATGTTTACCATTTACAGATGTATGGTAAACAAAGTTATCTCCCGACTCTTCCAGTTGTTCTACTGGTGGGCTCAAGTTTCAAAATACCCTGCTTCTTTAATAATAAAATAAATAAACTCTCCATAAGCTTCTGTGTCTGGTTCTGTGCAAGAAAAGGAATTTATTAAAAAGCAAGAGTGTATTTATGGATAAAAATGAACTTCTACTAAATAAAATACACAAGAATATAAAGCAAAAATTAAGCAAAATAGTGCTTGATTAATTTGGTCCTTAGTAGGAATGTAAAAGGACCAGCCTTATCTGTTAGAACATGTAAGACTGATTTATATTATGAACACTGAACTATTGAGATATATGCTTATATATATCACATTTCATAAGAGGCATCATGGGATCACACCATCTGGTATGGAGACATCAATAACTGCACCTTTTGAAAAATAACAGCCAGAAACCAAAAATTATCACTATGAGGTTTTCTTTTGTTTTCTTTTTAAATACAGGAATTTTCCAAAGAAAAACAGCAGCACAGAAAAGTGCAACAGAACTAAACCCAAGCCTTGCCGGCAGCAGCCACTCCTTGCAGGTGGCACAGGAGTCCTCAGTGTTCTCACACCAGCAACAGTCTTGCTGCCGGAGCACAGACCCTGCAGTAACAGGCAAGGGCAGACAGAGAAGTACTGTGCTGCTGTTTCATTTATGCTTGAGGTAAAATGCTAGTCTTCTGAAAAGAATAATTTGCATTAGGTAACATCATAGACAAAAATACTTAATTAAAATAAAATATGTTAACTAGCTCCATGATTAAAATATCCCATAGAACTGTTTTCTCCTAAATAATGTAAAACCTAGTAGAACATATGCTGCCGTATTTTGCTTATTTATTGCTGGAAGAAATCCACAACACTGAAAAGATACACTCTCACATTATATGCATGTGTAGACATAGATTGAATTTGATTTTCAGGATATTCCAGGCTCAGCAGCACTCAAAACTGCAGTGATGAAATACAACTGCATCCAATGATTTTCGCTGCCGTTCTTAGATGCTTAGCAGTAACACCTCTATAAACCACACTCTTAATATCTGTGTTATGATGACGTATGTGTGACAAAAGCACGCACAAACTTTTTGCCAATTCTTCAGACAGTGAATTTGACTGGAAGCCTTAGAGCTCCCAAACCTCTGGAATTAGGACTGAGTCATACAAGCGTCAGTGAGGAAGGGCACTTTTTTATCTAACATCTGTGAAGCCCTTTAGGCCGAGCAGAGTGAGAAAGAGATAGCATACATGCCAAGTTCATATGTAACTTTTGTTGTCACAAGCAAAACATTATAAGACTATAAAATATAATCTGTAACCACTTTAACATATGTCCCTGTTGTTATTTACTACAAACTATATTTAAGGTACTCCACTGTGGATTCAAAGAGTCAACAAGCTCTGATAACAATCAGAAGGCTCCTAACTTGGAAAAAAAATTGCCCTGAACAATTTTAACCATGGGTAAAGAGACATATTCCTATGTACATACTAATAAAACTAGATTTTGTTCTATCTGTTACACCTGTGATAGGTACCCAGATTTACTGAAGATAGCATTACTTTAATTTTGTCCAGAAGATTAAATATTTTTGTTCTTGAGCAAAAATATTTAGTCTCTAGTTGTAAGTGCAGAAAACAAACTCTCTCCAGGAAATGAGTTATTTTTCCCTTCCTGAAAGAGCTCGTAATATGATGAGCATAACATCACCAATAATGAGATGAAATGGTATTGTAAACCACTGTAGAAATAACAAATCTATTATGAATAATTCCCACCAGAAATCTTGGAAACTGGACAACCTACTGTCTGTTCTTATTTTATTTAGTCAAAACAGAAAAAAGAGGGAAATCTGTACGACTGGATTTCAGTTGGCTTTACTCACAACTTCCAGTTGCATTCACTCACAGATGACTAATTGTTGTCTTCCGTTCTTGTCTTTCCTATTTGGCCAAACTGAACAGAAGGCAAAGATGTCTATTGTCCCCTGACACATTAGTATTCATTATGGTGAAAAGTAAATGAGAACTATTTCATCTTCAGAGCGCTATCCTAAGACATTAACCTCTAATAACAATATTAAAGTCACATTACAGGTCTTTAATCTGTGGCAGTAATAATGCTGTCTAGTTTAATAAAAATACACATTAAAATAAATATTTTGGCTACCCACTTTTAGGAGTTTGCAAACAAAATTATTACCAAGTTGAAGAGACTTCAGGATAGTTAGAACTAAATTTTGAGAGCAGCACTGTTGCAGTTACAGCAGCTTGCTTCCTTTTCCTTTCTTATCCATACTCTCCTAGAGAGAAATGAAAGCTGTTTTATCAGGATTTCTCCTATTAATACTCTTAAAAAAGAAAGAAACAAACACACAAGAAAAGTACTCATGCATCTTGAAATCAGTAACTAAGTAAATAATCATAGTGAAACAGAGCTCAGGAATTCTGCACATCTCCTGCAAATGTTATCTGCAGCACAGCCAGTACATTGCTCACTCTTGAGATGCTCCTTACCAAATTTTTATTGGAATTCTACCGGAGGGACCAACTCTAAGAGAGAGCTTTTCATGCAATTCAGCAAATTGTAATATGATAATTGTTGTTTAACCAGGAAAGTAATCTCTGAAGCAGGAGTCTTTCGTATCAAAGATTTCTGGCCAAACAGACTGGCACTGATTATTTGTTACCAAATCATTTGGCACGATTAGAGGTACTCTGGATACACTGACATGTTTCATGATACAATTTACTGGTGACTATATTTAAAAGTTAGTAAATAATCTTTATGGCTGTAAGAGCTGCCCTTTTAATTTGCTAAGGAGTTTGAAAATGTATCATACTAAGTTCTTGCTGGTTTACATTTACAAAACTGAGTGTCAGCTTCAAAGTTTTGGGATCTCTAAACAGTTGAACATGAACACATTCATTTGCAATGCTGCAGGCATAGCATTAGCTAATGAGATACTCATTAATTAAGCTGTTTACCAAAAGTAAGAAATAAAATAAGCATACTTTTGCTGTTGGCTTCACAGAAAGTACAATCAGCATTTTCAGATTGCAAGGTAGTCTCTCTTTGTGTTTGTTTTTGGCTGACTGATGACATTCCCTTGCCAATAATGTGTTACTGCTTGCTCTTTTTTTCAGAAATTGCTAGATTGAAGTAATTGAAAGGCTTCTAAATAATATTCCAGCACTCCCTTAACAGCACATGAAACACTTGGGAAATGGAATTCCCCTAATTTTATTTTATTTTATAAACTCCATGGCTCCTATTTACCCCTTTTTCCCCAGCTGCTCTCATAGTATGCAGCGCTTAGAAACACTGGCAGATGACAAGCTAGATAATATCAATTACAAGTGATGGCAGGTGAGGTGAGCTGGTACAAAGAACAACGTCTTTCATTTGGAATTTCTGCTCTTTATCTTTCTTGGAGAGATCATTCCTGTTGGCCTGGACTTGTGCATTTGATGAATGGGTCAGCAGCTAGAATCTGTATGAGCAAATGAATAAGATGCACATCTCATCCCTCAAACTATAATGAAAATCTTTACAAGATTGGATTCAGGCATTGAGATGACCTAAGAATATGTTCCTGGTTTTTTACATATTACAATTTAGTTATCAAGTGACAGCACGAAGACGAAGCAGCACCAACCGTTCCTGAAAGCCAGAAAACTCACTCATACATGGGTGGTGCTACTATAAGCAGATATTTAATATTAAATGAATAAAAAAATACATAAAACAGCAGTAAGACAAACTTTTCTCGTTATATATGTTCTAATCATCTTTTTGAGGAAAGACAACTGCTGACAAAAATGCTAAATATGGAGTTTCATGGGCAGAAAAACTATCTAAATTGCTAAATGTTGCTCAGTCCTATAATTTTTTTTCTTAGTTAGCATGTAATGAGACCACCAAACTCACCTACAAGAAATATCTGTATACATCTGAGAGTAAAGAACGATATTTTTTATGCTTAAGTACCTGCACACATACCCAGACCTCTGTGTTGTCAGAACTGAGCATATTTACTGTAGGTAGGATCTTGTTTCTCTAAACTTCACTCCTGCAAACTTTCTATTATAAATTATAAATTTTAGTTATAGTCACTAGTACACTCTTTACATTGAAAAAAAACCCAAACCACAAACCATGAAGCTACACAAGATTATAGCAAAACCTGTTTAAAATCCTTTGGATAAAGAAGTGTTCCACTGAAAAACAGATTTTTGTCAGAGGCAAAACAAACCTGGGCAACAAGCAAGGCTGGCCAAGATGGAGTGAGCGCGCCCCTATGACGGCTGCCTCTGCACATACACAAAGGATCTCAAAATCTGGGCAGCAGTGTGACACTGAGCTACACCATCATCTCCCACCCCTCTCCTGTTAGAGCTGTCCTTGGAGTAACTAGTTAAATACCCTCTGAGTCAGGAGAGAGTGACTGCCCATGGACATTACTCTTCTCTTCGTGCAAACCTGTCCCAACAGAAAAGCACAAGAATGAAGCCAAACCTTGCACACCCCGATCTGCACACTCAAATTCTAGTTACCCTGAAGTTATCCTGAAGGATGCAGAGCTCCCCTTCACACCTTGGGAAGAGGACCAAAAACTTCTCTTGTTAAAGCTGTCACCTAAGCTTCCCCCAAAAAAGTTTCTGTTTTCACAAAAAAAAGTATTTCAGAAATTCTTGGTCACTTTTTCATATACTACCTCTAGAAGCTGCTAGTTGACGTTTTAGTGACATGAACTAAAAATTATTCAGGAAAACCATTCACTTCCTTTGCTCAACCCATGTCAAGTTTGCTCAAGCTTGTGTTTCCTCAGCAAGGCCATTAATTGATACAAATGATATTTAGCAGGTAGAGATTCATTCCTTCATTCTCTCTCTTTCATGATGGAAAAAGACTGAATTTTCTTTCAATTATTAAAAGCCAAGAATAATGATACCCTAAAGAAGGTGAAAAAGTACAACAAAAATATATATCAACTGTTACAGTCTGGACAATGAAATACAAAAATATGATGAAGAATATCCACAATCAGCACATAATTTATTGATTGCCCTTTCTCAAATGAAGGGCCATCAGCTAGTTTAAAAGTAAAATTACGTAGTAAAATAACAGCAGAGAGAGATAAAAATTATGGGGGTCAAGCAAGGGGAAAAAGATGTATTTTCAGCAAAGATTTTTAAATGAGATGGAGAGTCAATGAGGCAGAGAAATACAGGAAAGCCCTTCCGAGCCAGAAAGAATTGCAGAAAAGCAGGTTCTTTTAGCATTAGTTGTGAAATGTTGAGTGGCAGCATGGGAAAGAAAACTAAAAAAGCAAAGCAGATACTCTTGAAATAAACTGCCGTAATCCTGCTTTTTAGAATGCATATTAATTACATTATCTTTCTATGTCAAGGACCCGCACTTTCCCACTCACTAGATACATCTGCTACCAGCTCACTGAATTCAAGATCGAGTGAGGGAAAAAAGCAACAGGTGAAAGAAAAAAAAGCAAGCACTTGACCACAGAGATGAACTTCAATGAATTCRCAGCAATAGGCAGGAAGTTTAACATAAACTGGAAAAAAAGGTCAACTTTTAACAGCACAAATAAACACTGGGACAATTTACCAGGGCATGGGATGAATTCTCCATCACTTGAATCTTTGAGCTGGGACTGGATGTGCTGCTCAGGTACTGATCGAGTTTAGTTAGAAGTTGCAGGCTTAACACAGGAATAGCTTGGTGAAATTTCATAGCCCAGATTACACAAGAGGCCTATACAGATTATCATGGTCCTCCAACACATTACTATTTACTCACATGTGCAATCCAAGAGCAATCCAGGTCCACAGGCTGCCACTTGCACTGCAAATTTACCCTACTGAGCGTAAAATTCCTTGTGGAAGAGTCAGAATCATTGCAAATCGTGAACTCCTTGGATTATGGCATAACTTCGTTTTTGTGTACTGTGGATGTAAACAGACTGTTTGCACTCAGTAATTATGTACGCAGATAGTTAATTTGTTTTTTTAAATATTTTGGTGACATTTAAACTTTTTAAGAAAAATTATTCTAATGGTCTATTGGTTTTAGTTGCATATGCCCCCTCCAAATGTATCTGCTCTTTAGAAATGTACATTTATAACAGGCAAGAAGAGTTGGTTAAAACCTGTGTCCCTGATGGCTGGGTTTTTTTCCACATTTATCCATGACGATTAACAAGTTTAACTGTGCCTCATATGGAAATCAAGTTGTGTCCTTGAGGTTATTTTAATGCACCTCGAGACTGACTACAGTACTGCTAATGAATAACCGACTGAAGAGAGTTTATGTTTGTATCCTGTACACAGGCACGTTCTTTGTCTCTCTGCTTCATGCTTTAGGTATCTGTGCAGAGGATGTGACTAATGGCACATATTCTCACCATGGCGTTGAGCTGAGGTCTGCATCGCAGTGACAGGGGCCAGCGGGAGCCACACCAGCGCTGAGGGGGTCTGTTTGTACAACCCAGTGGTGATTCTGGGAGAGTGCACTACTCATCCCCCCCCCCCGCCTGCCTGCAACAGCACACAACCCGCTCCCTGCCCTGCCCTCCACCGCACATCCCCCGGGATGTGCCCATCCCACGCTCCACTGCCTGCAGAAGCCACAGCTTCCCCTGATCCAGCAGTTGCTACCTCTCGGTGTCCTGCCAAAGCACGTTAGGATGATGCAGAATAGGATCCCTGTTCTTAAAACACAGCATAATTATACTAACACTGACACCTCACACGTACCAACAGGGACTCCCCCTTCCCGCACTGACTCACCTGACTCAGCAGTTACTGAAAAGGAGAGCTCACATTACCAGAAGATTATCAACCACAGCAGCTCTTTCGGTGTCAGTTTATTTTAATCCATCACTCTGTAAATTATAGCATTTCTGAAGTGGACATACAACTCTTCTGGCCATCTCCACACAACAGACGGTACCCACAGCTTGGGAGGAGCCTCCTCATTCAACTCTCCATCATAAGACACCCAAGGCAATACCCTGAGTCTCTCCCGCAAGTCTCAGCCCTTCAGAATTATATCCTACATAGTCCAGTTGAAGTGCTAAAAAATAAATAAGTATTAAATCTGTCAGAGTACCATACTCTTGCAGAATATTGTATTCATTTATATATAACCTTTCATAACAATAACCTTGCAGATATGTTTGAAGAATAGGAAATGAGAATACCAAACTATTTTTTTCCCCTGAATTGTCAAATGCAATTAAACAAAAAATACAAATTACTCAACTGTGAAATCATATTTAAATCTAAGACTTTATCTGGCTATTAGAAAACCTCGGCCCAAGCTGCATTGCAGACCAGTTCCCTAACCTACGTAATCTAGGGCTGATTTTAACTCAGCCCAAGCTGCTGTGCTAGAACTGCTCTAAGTCTGCCCCGGCTCTGCTACAGCTCTGATAGCGTGGACACAATGATTGCAATGGAAGCACAGAGGACTGCATTAGCAAGGATGAGCAGCTGATGAGGTGTGCTAATTCATTTCTAGGTCTATCTAGTTTGAGGATCCACAATGATTGGGCTTCAATCCTTGACCTGCAGAATTTTAAGCATCACTTCACTCATACTAGAGATTTTGTATGTAGACAAAATACAGATTATGGATTACTTCTATGCCAGCAGGAAAGAAAATCCTTTACGGTCAAGAGTAGTTATTTTACTGAACATTTGTTTAACAACAAAAATGAAAAAATCCTTCCAAACTCAGAACTATACATTAAGTTTAAACTTGGTAGACATGATTGTTGCCAAGTACATAAATAAATGAAGTGGGAGTGGGTAGCATAGTTTAAGTGTTGTTTTAGTCACACTTAACCGTTTCTCCTAAGAGTTCTTACCATTGCTATCAGAAATAAAAAACTATCATTTCATGTATTCAGTCTACTCCTCTCTCCTATGTTTCTTTCAGTTAATGGCACCTACCTTGTCTTATTTGATGGAAAAAGYCCAAAAGAGAAACCTTAAAACAATAAATTGCCATTAGATTAAGGAGAAATTCCAGTGCATTAAGAAATATCACAGAACGGCTGAGGTTGGGAAGGACCTCTGAAGGTCATGTAAGTCCAACCCCCCCACTTCAAAAAAGGGTCACCTGGAGCAGATTGCCCAGGACAGCGTCCAGACGGGTTCTGAATACCTGCAAGGATGGAGACTCCACTCCACTGGATGCTCCAGTATTCAACCACCCTCACAGGTTTTTTTGTTTTGTTTTGTTTTTTTTTAAAAAAAAAAAAAAAAAAAAAAAAAAAAAAAAACCCCCCCCCCAAAAAAAAAAAAAAAAGCCTCAATGAAGGAGAGCAAGCTACCCACCAAGAAAGAAGTACGTACAATACAGTGGTATTTCCCAGCTCTCCCTAGGAAAACATTCCTTGCCCAAGAGCTGATTACTCAGTCAAACTAAAAATCAGTATTGAAAGTAGGCAAAACTTCCACCTGAAAAAAACTTAATATTTTAAATAAGGAAGAACCACATACAAAAAAAGTGTATTGGCTTTGCTAACCAGCGCTAGCAGAAAAATGACAGTATGCAGAGTATCCTACCAGGTCTCAGACATGCTAAAAGCGTTAATTCAGTTCTAAACATCTGCCTGTCTCTGCACTAACACAAGAAAATTCAAATTTCTTGAAGAACATGTGGGAAAGAATACCGTATATGTAACTGAACTATCACTACAGTCACTGTCTTCATCTTTGTCACCAGCTCTGACACCTTTATAATGACATAAGCACACAATTCTAGAACCTTTGCTTTGTATTTTCAAAGTTAGCCTTTAAAGTTAATTCTTCCTCTGCTTGGAATAACTAAAAAACCCCCACAATTATAACATCAGATGTATTTGTTAGCAACTGCTATCCAGTGGAGCATGTCCCAGCAGGCATTTTATTTCTGAGAAATCCATCAAAGCCCCAGAAGGAAGTTACTCAAGTACATCAATATTGTAAACAAATGTTTTAGGTGACAGCAGAAAATCAAAACCACTCACCCCTTGTTAATAACCAATGGGTTAAAATAATGCCATACATTTCTTATTTCAAGTATCAGTATGTACATGATTAAATAGGTCATTTAATTTCATGCACTTAAGTTAAATTGTGATTACAGTGTACTAACTTATCCTTATCCTTACTATGACATCCTTAAATCAGTGACAATGGAGAAGTGCTAAGAACACATGCAAGCCAACCAGGGAGTCTACCTGATATTCAGAAACCAAACTAAAAAACTGGCAATACTTAAATAAAGTTTGAGTACCCTAGTGATAGATTGTCATGATTGTTCAAGAGCAAATCAAAATAATTATCAGAAAATATTATCCTGGGATTAAACAAGCAAATTTATAATAAAACATATTTCTCATACATTTGTATAGATGAATGTTTGTATATATGTTTGTGTATGTGCGTGTGTGTATGCATAAATATATATATGATTGTATAAAATCTGATCGTTGGCTTTAACCCCACAAAAAGAGAAAAGAAAGGAAAATAGACTTCAATATAGCTGAGGTCAAGAGCCACACTGAATTTATGACCCCAGTATGGTATTTCAGGTCAAGAGCTCCAAACTTTGTATTTCATTTGCATAACAGAGAAGCTAATAAAACAGCATCCACACTCGCCCGCTCCAAAGTTGAAACAACAAGCAGACCTGTTTGTAACCTGTATCCTATAGTCTCCCCAGTGCATTTATTAGACAGAACTTTCTGCAGCAGAATAACCTGGGTTTATGAAAGGCACACCTGGTTATTAGAACTAGGGACAGCAATTAGATGTGCTTCTTTCTGTTGAAATCATACCTCCAGTCTGTTTAGCAATATGCATGATTGTTGCAGTTTCAAGATTTCATGTTACATCTTTAATTGTGGCCATTTAGCAGACTGCCTCTTATTATTAAGATACTGCTGACTTTTATTGTCAATGTGGCCACAGGACAAGGCTAATAATTACTAGCACCAGAAGCAGCTTGTGGTTTTATATTACATTGAGGTAAATTACACTGGAATTAGAGTGGATTACTTTTATCAAATGGGGAATAAGCTGTTAATTAACTCCCCGCTGTAGCAATCTTTTTCTGAGCTTGCAACTGTTATTAGCTCTAGATTAAACTGTTGAATTAATTTCCCACTTACTTAGTATTTCAAGAGTTTTTAATTTACCTGGCAGCAGTTTTAATGGGAAATTGTATTAGTGAGCATAAATTGTTTTTGGGAAGGGTAAACAGTTTGTGATAATGTTTATTAAGTCGTTTTGTTTGAGCAAAAATATAATTGCAGTTTTAATTAGTGCATGGTTGTTGGAGTATTAGGTTTGAGATTACATTATGGCATTCTGAGAAAACAATCGCCCAGGTAATCCCAGCATTTATAACTGATAGCAAATAGAAAAGCTATGTCAACACCGCCCTGACTTGTGTGTGTATACACGTGCGCACATGCACACATGTCCATGCTCGTATGCCCACGCACACATGCACAAGCATGTTTAGCAAAGTAACAGGGTAGTATGCTTAGGAAAGAGAACTTGTCATTTCCCTTCGCAGTTAGGCGAAGGCATATGGAGCACTGCACTGTGCGTGTGCGGGCATGTGTGTATAAACGCATGAGAGAAAGATGTCAATAAAGTAGCAGAATTTTGTGTACGCTAAGTGGACACATCTCTGACTTTTCATATTTATAATGTGAAAAGTTCAGATCCTTTAACAGGGCAAAACTTGCTTTAAATACACTGTATTTTCTAGCCCTGCTACTGTTGTGTCAATGTCAAGGCTAAGAGATAGTACTAAGTCATTAGAAGAAAATTTAAAAAAAGATAACAAGACGACAAAACAATTAATCCACTATAATAAATTGCTATAGATCATTTACTTTGTTACTTATTGGTTGAATATATAGCAGCTCAGTTACTGTAGCTTGCTGTTTTCCGATGTTTGTAAAATCCTGGATGAGCTTCTGTAAAGATAATTGTAATATACTTTTGCGTAGCAATATATACAAACTATTTTCATTCTATAGTCTATTTATTGGCTAAAATGAAGAAAATTCCAGTAGTTTGGTATGTCCTAACACACCCTACTCAGCAACAGCTGCTACTCCAGAAGACATGGTCTTATGCCGTATCTATTTGCCCTGTGTAATGTCCCGGACAGCAAAGGGCATCACAAGCAGGACTGGGTACCCGCCCTCAGGAAACATCCAACCTCACAAATGCCTGCAAGTGAAACAAGGGCAACAGGACTGCATTCATACACCCAAATTGGAGAGTAGAGACTGATTTTAAAAGAGCTTAACTCTACTTTATCCTTTCCAGCTGCAGTGTTACTGACTGGAAGTTTCCACCTAGATGCCTATCAGGCACATATTATCAACTTCTATATGACATTGCTGTCAGATGTGTCAGCTGCGCTACTCCTGCAGTAGCTCTGTAACTCATTTCAAAAGTATGTTAAATTGTTAAACTAACCTGACTGAAAACGGTTAAGAAAGGGTGTCCTGAGCAGCTCAGCCTGGAGATATGAGGGGACAGTTGCTCTCTGCAGGGGAGCAGTAATGAGGACTGCATGAAGATAGAGCCATTAGCATCTAATGACCACACCTAGAAGACAGGCTGCAACCAAGCCCATAGGCTCCAAGTCTATGAACCTTTCACAGTTCTTCCTAGCATGTAACGGAAGCTGCTGTTGCTTCTTATAAATAAGAGCAGTATGTAGGCAGTGAAATACAGACAGTCACACTTCCGGCAAATATTCCGCAAGTTGACTTAGGTGCTCAATTTCTTTTTCAAACCCTTACAAAACATATGTATTTTCTTACAAAATTTAGAAAATATGTAAAAACAGTACCAGAACCTCCCAGTTTAGGCAATATAGCTTCAGATATTTCAATTCAGGACATTCTTCAACTTAGCCTTATGACTGGGTCATCAAGACATGAGCCCATGAGGTTCTCACACACCCTCAAAGAGGCCCGAAGTCAAATGGGGTGGAAGTGTGATAGTAACTAATAGGAATTGACATCATGTTTCATCATTTCCTGTAAACACAAGCCACTGCAGCAAAAATTACTTTACTTTGTGCCATGACCTCAAATGTTACTGATTTTCAGGAGCCTAACAGAAGTGAATTGAAATGCCAAGATGACAATCGCAAAAAAAAGTTCATTGCCTTCACAAGGACAGCAAACTCCATGTTACAGGGCTTGTATCTTTTTATCTTGACATCTGATATGGACAGCATTCATAGACGTTAACATGCAGTAAACTACTTAAACTGTTTCAAAAGACCCAGCATCATTTCGAAATGTAACTGCACGCAGCAGCTGTTTAAAGCATCACACAGCGATGCAAAAGGAGTTCATGAGCATCAACTATTTGGTAGCTTTAAATATATATGTGTATTGATTCACAGAATACAATAAACATCAACAGGAAATAAAAAGTTTAGATAATTCTAATTGCCATATGAATTTCCCAATTTGTATCTTGTAATTTGGTTTAATACAAGATTTGCTAATGGAAACCTTTTACCTACGGATTCAGAAATCTTTTTAATGCTTTGAGAAATTGGCATTAATCCACTTTAGGCCTTGCTGAGACCAAGTCTTCAGATAAAGAATGGCAGGAATCAGTTTTAATGAATTCTAATATTTTTTAATTCACTGTCATTAATAATAACAGTTTTTTGCTATAAACAGTTATTCTGTTTATATTAATATACTCATATGAAAATATATTGTTTATATATGAGTATCCTGGATTTACTAAATGCTATCTTCTACATTTGTTGCTACAGTCATTTATACTTTTAAATTGATGTTAGATTTCCTGAAAATCATAAAACTTTTGGAAGTTATAGGGTAACAGAACATGATTAATACTTTATCACAACATTTTTCAACCGTTAGAAACAATGACTGAAAGGTAACATCTTTGATTTGTATGTCCTCTAATTAATATATTTGGGTTGTTTCGTGATTTCTATTATACTAAATGGTTTGTAGCCGTTTTCCACTTCAGAAAAAAGGAGGCACTTTTAGAGTTTGCCATCCATTAACAATCAAGATACACCAGGAGAAGTAAATAATATTTAAGCCACTGTATTGGCTCAGAAATTGCAGGTAACATCGCTTCCAGCTCAGGGACTGGGGAAAAAAAACAAACATCACTCTTGCTGTTTTAAGAAGCATTTGGTACCTTTCAGAGATGCAGAAAAGCTGCTCATATTCTGCATTCTGCCTTCCTCCCTGGTTTCCAGTGACTATTTGTCACAGCCCGGTTCCACGTTATCTTGTGCTGTAAAGCGCACTGTGTATAACAACAAGAATTCATTACTGCAGCGTAAGAGATACCACAAAACCCTAACAAGTGAGGAGAATCTACCTCTTTCTGCAAGTGGGATGCTCACCTCTCTCTACACCCAGTATTACAGCACAGGCCTCCCCTGCAATGCACACGCCAGCACAGTTGCGCATTGTTAACAGACCCCAAAGTAAGAACTAGCTTTTTACACACAAAAAAAAAAAAAAACCCAACCACACAAAAACCCCTCCAAGCCATGAGCAACCAAGTCCCTTTGTGATCCACTTTAACCTATAGATTCTTTTTTCTCATTCAGTTTCTTGGCCAGATAGATCACGCCCCGTAATTATTTGCCTAAAGCTAGGAGTACCAGCAGCTGCTATGTGTACAGCAGCAGCCCTCTGCTCTCCTGCTCCAGTCTTGCCACTACTTTCCCTGGTTGCCAGTCCCCTGCATTACCAATGTAATACAAAGTCCTTCCTTGTGAGGGGTTTGTAGGAACTTGATGGAGAAACCAATTCAGCTTAAAAGTGACCTGGCAAAAAAACGTTATCTGGGTCAAGCCTGTAGTCCATTTCTCCAGGTAGGCCTCCATGCTGAACTGGAGCAACTCGCTGGCTGTAAGGCTGAAAAAAGCAGTTGCTGATAATGGTTCTTTACTGGATGGAGAACTATGATCTAGCAATCGATATGGGCGTTAGCAACTATATTACAGCAGTAAACACAGCTGTAAATCATATAACACTAATTAACATTTGTTCTTGGTTTTTGTTTCTCTCCATCAGCACTTTTTTCCTGTACTGTGTTCGAGGTGTGGTCAATGTTAGAAACCATTAAATGTTCTTGAAAAAGTCTACAATGTGCTTTTTTTAATTCAAACAGAAACATTAAAATGTTCAACTGAAGTTTATTCAATTAATTTTAGTTCTCAATTTATAAAGATTTTACTATTCATGCAAAGGAAAATGAGAATTAAGATGCAATGTGCTGACATTCAGTGTAGTTTTACAGCCTTTTTAATACAGAAGTAATTTTAAAAATAATAGGCTTAAAATAGTAAAAAACCAAAAACTAATAGTTTTGCTAAATTACCTTTTTATTACATGGTTTCAATTAGCATTCCCTCATCCTCCCACCCAACAAGCAGATTGTTCTCTCTTTTCTCTGAAGGAAATTATGAGATGATAGAAGTACAGAAGATACTTCAACCAAATGTTGGAACCTCAATTGAAAACACAAGTATACAGCATTCCCAGAATGATTTGTTGCAGCAAATTCTATAAAAGTTAACAGTTCTTAAAGATGTATGTAACTCATGAAGCATGTTTCTTGCATATGGTAATAGAGATTATTCTACTAAACTCATCAGTTATTACATTTAATATGCACTATGCTAAAAATTACAAACAATAAAATGCTTTCAACCTGAATGTGGTTTTTCATTTCTTTGAAGTCACTGGAAAGCTGCTGTGGTTTTAGTTAAGGCATTATTCTGTAGCATGAGGAAAATGTTATACTACAGGTGCAGAGAAGATTTAATCCACATGTTACAAGGTTACATATGGATATAAACAATGGATTAATCCTCAGTTCCCTTCAGTTTTGACTCTCACAGGTCAGAAGAAAAATGGTCTAATTCTGAAATTGTATGGTTCCCTGTATTGTCAACACCTTTTATTTCATCTGCAGAAGGTTTTGTGAGACAGACCCTAACTGATTATAATTTCATCATCATTTATAAAACTAAAGATCACAAAATAGGTAGAAATACCCATACCGAGAGAAAGAAGAGAGGTCACTCCTGCAGACATTATAGGCAAGCACAGTACCATGAAAACCACTCAGCCTTGTCTATACTGCTGTAATAACAGTGTGTAGAGCAACCGCAACTAGACTTAAGTTAGGCAGCTCGGGTATTCAAATATGCAAGTAAACAGTATCACAGAGACGAGACTCAAACCCTGTTCAAGAATGCTGTAAATACCTGAAATCAAATTTCAAGATGTTCTAGTAAGACCAAATGTAATACATGCTTGGGTACAGAAAGTATTAATTCTCTTCCCTGACTTAATGAGCATAGCTTTTAATGCTCGAGGTTCTGTAGTGAAGTTCGCATTTGGAAATTCCAAATGCCTTCTCAATATCTTTTTTAATTATTCTCCTCTTAAGGCATAAATATTTTACCATAATAAAATCAGTCCTATTTCCAAAAAGATTATATTGTGTGCACACTGATATATAAAACTATAGAGCTTAAGAATTCCACAAAAAATTCTGTTTGTCACTTCCTGTTCTATTTTCTCTCTTAAACAGAAAAGGACAGTTATGCTAAAGAGTACTCAGAAAAAGCTAGCCTGTGACCACAATATATGCAGAACTGGGAACCCATTTCCAAAACCAACTTACTAAGGGACCTGATCCATGCAACTATTAAACATCTGTTTTGTTCTGTTTTTTAAGAAAAAAGGGCAGCCTAATTAGAGCAAATACCTTAAAGCTTTCTTTGGAGAACTTCATATTTATCTGTCAACAATATGTATCATTTATACTATCTTCATATCTTATTCTCTATGATGCCATTCCTTAAAAAGGATATTTGTCAAATATAAAACTGTCAGGCTACAGTAGATCTGTTAACACCAGCTCTCTACTTGATACCAGATTCATTGACCTGAATCTGCTTGACATACCTAGAACACAAGCAGGTTCAATCACATTGTCCACAATACAAACCCAAAGCCGTTAGATGAAAAACACTTTTTATTTATTTATTTATTTAGGAACTGCATAGAATAGAAATCAATTGAGAGATTTATGGAAATCCACAGAGCTCAATTTAATGTGATTCTTTTTAGATATGTACAAACACACATACAAATCAATGGAAATCCGTGTGTATCTTCCTATTAAGTTAGATAGCAATTTTATAGTTGTGTTTCTTACGTCTAAAAGCAGCAGATTTTAGACAGCTGTATGAAACAACAGGGAAATACAGTTTAGAACCAGAGCCAAACAGTCATTCATTCACATGAGATATAAATAGTAGTAAACACCTTGGATTTGAAGAGTCTTGAGCTTTGCAAACTTTATCTGGGTTTCATCAGGAAAAAACAAAGTTCTTAAATCTGGAAAAAAAGAACACTATTAAAAGCACATACATGCTACTAAAACTGAATTTCATCCTTTACCAATGCAAACTTCTATTTATTGCTAAGTAGGGAAAAAAGTGACCATCACCAACATAAAAATCTTAAAAAAGGTTAACAAGCAACAAGGGTTCAAATGTTTTTCAGTATGTTCATCCATTCAAGTATATGAAGTACTGTGTGTGTATAACATGGTCTCCATATGTGTTCAACTGTTACAACTGTCTCCAGGTGAAAGTTTCAAGCACAGGAACATTATGCACAAAAACGTACGTTCTCCAAGGAGAGACCGCAAAGGTGCAGTGCCATAAGACTGTTTACCTCCTCTGAACAACAGCTGGGGATCAGTATAACTAAGTAAGACTCCCTGTGAAAGGTAATCACAATGTGGAGCCAATACGCCGCAAACTCGGCTCAGTACTAGCCCTGTTGTGTCTGAGTCAGGTACGCTGTAAAATTTCAATGATGCCTTTAAATTCTAATGGTTTCAAGCTGCTGTAAACTTCTGCAGCAATCAAAAATAATCTGTCATGGGACTAAGGGGTATGAACATCATGTCATAGCCACTCTGCTGTTAGATTTATTGGAGGGTAAAGCATGTCATTTATGCATCAACTCACAGGAGAAAAAAGCAATCCCTATGAAGTTAATCTAATAATAGACTGGAAAGCAATGATTACTGTTTCATGTGCAGTAGCTATTTGTAGCAGTGGTTGGCCTAATTCAGCAGGCCTTGCCTGTCAGAGCTCTGGGATTAGCAAGTGTTTAGATGAAAATCTATCGGGAAACATCAAGAAATGGTTTAACGAGGAACAAAAGTCTTCATTGTTACATTTAGTATTTGCTGAAACTTTTCCATTTGCACCACTACATTTTTAAAAAGCTTACTGGAAGTGACATCCCAAACAGAATACAAATGTTTCTGTAAAGACTGTAGCTTTAATTAATCTACGATAGCGCTCTACAATTTCACCGTAAAAGTCTGCTCTTGCTATTCTTATGCAGGCAGAATCCCCTGAAATTGAGTGCAAGACTTTTTAAAGACATGACTAATAATCATGGCATCGCTGTACTATATACATTTTCCTTCAACTAAATATTTCACATATATTGACTAATCAACCTCCTCACTCCCCACATGGTATAATCCAACTGTTGGCATCATTTTACAGGAGTGGAAGCAAGAAGAAAGACATCTGATATTCAGAACCCAAACATACAGCAAAACGGCACAGTGGGGACAGGACACCAGAAGATCCTGAGCGAGTCCCCAAACCATTCTTGTGCCAGGAGCCATGCACCTACCCTCTAGGAGGTGCCTTAAACATTTCTCAGTTCTTAAAACAATTTATACAAAAAAAGATCTCAAATCCCTCAATTAGGTTCAAGTTCTAATGTTAAATAACCCTGGGGAAGAGGTTGCCTTTCATCTTCCTTCATCCATTAAGCAAAATTAAAACTAACCCAGGAAAGATATTTCAATTCCCTTTTGTTTATAGATATTGTTCACCATAGACCAGAATGAATGCCTCCAATTGAGAAAACAATGCATTCCTATCAAAAGGAAAAATCAGAAGTTAATCTGATTAATACATAAATTAATTTAATAAACACTTTTTTTAAAAAAACGTAGTGGTACAAATAGAAAAGGTTCAGCAAATATTAAATGTAACAATGAAGACTTTTGTTCCTCATTAAACCATTTCTTGATGTTTCCTGATAGATTTTCTCTCCAGTTCTCTCCAATAAAATTCTCAGCAAAAAAAAACAAAAAAGAAATATAGAAAATAAGACACTGCAGTGTACTTTCACATGAACGTAAAAGACACACAAAGGAAGTTTACCCATACCATACCACAAGTTCTCGTTTTCATAGGCATGCAGTCATTTCCACACCCTCTACCAGAAAATTACCTAACCAGCAGAACCCTCCTTCAGATAATCGTCAGCAACTATGAAAGATCTAGATTAAAACTGTTACTATAGCCAAGTTGTCCCCTTCTCACAGGATGTCATATAAAAGAGGAGACACCATTGACTAACAAATCAGACCGTGCATCAAGTCCCTGCTCCATCCATCACAGTCCACCTCCATGCTCTGTCCATGTCTAGCCACCAGCAAAATATCAACCCACGTCTCAGGAAGGACAGCTTTTACTGAAAGCCTTCTAAAATCAAGATGTGACCAGCTCTGTACTGTCCTTAGTAACTACTGTCATCCCAAATACTTTTCCTGCCAAAGTTGCCATAAGTCCCTGAATTCCCCTTAACACAAATAATGCTGCAAAACATTATGTCTTTACAAACTGTTCTCAGCTAATCTATTTAATTGCAAATGTAATACGGAATTTGAAATTTTTCCAAGTGAGACAGAAAGTAAAAGCATAATCACAAATATTTACACTAGAAATCCAGTTTTACTAACACTTATATTTATGCAGGGGAATGTGATCTAGGTGCTGGAGAAAAAAATGATCTAGGTAGGACTAGCACAGATCTCATGCCATTTTTGTAAATGTGTAGAAACGGGCAAACACAGACTACTTCATCAATAGTAAATACGGACATGCTTAGAAGTCTGGACTGACAGTATCAGTATCAACCTACTCTGTCTTATAAATTTAACTCATGAATCTTCAGAGGCACAGTTAAACCAAAATTAACCAACACTGCATACATCTTTCACTTCAGAAAAAGTTTAATCTAGGATTTAACGTAAAAACTAAGAGGAATTTATTTACATTTTATTTAAACTTCTTGTTGAAGGAATCTCGCTACAAAAGTACAGGTCAAAACCTAACACATTCAAATTACTCTAATCTTGATAACTGATTTTAAGCACACAAAAGCAACTTCTTTTATTTTATAAATAAAATTAAAAACCTATATAAAGTTGAAAAAAAAAATCTAAAAATTAAAGATGTGGCTGAAACAATTTACTGTTTCTTGAGCACATTTTAAAAGAGATGCTTATAGCCCCTTAGCTAGTATTTGTGAAAAGTCATTTCAGCACGATATTTAACTGTCCTTCCAATTGCAATTGAATGGCATCCCACAAAATCCATTGCAAAATTTCCATTTGTTACTTCACAGGAGATGTATAAAAACAGAATTTGATGATGCAGAAGATACAAGTATTGCAGTTATATTACTGGCTGTCTTCTAGCAAAAATACATGAGTGATATGTGAGTGATAACATTAGCTGTCACAGTTCACCCATTCTTTTAAAGACCAATATGATCTTCTTGAGCAGGAAAACAGAGAAAATTAGCTCACTACCAAGACCAGCTAGTTCCTCAATTAACATAGTGGCTAATCATCTTAGCCTTTAAAAATATGCAGGTAGTAAATCGTAAAACTAAGCAGTATTTTACTATCTAGTAAACTACTTTGATCTCATTGTTATTTTTATTGTATCAGTACAGAAATTCTAGAGAGATGTTACACAAATATGCATTTGGACCATTGCTGCTTCATAGATCAGAATCTGAAAAACAGAAAAATACCTGATGAATGATAAGAGAAAAAGGTAAAAAAGAACAAGGAGAACAAAGGCCATCCTTTGATCGTACCACGTCTTTTATGATAACAACACAAACTATCCTCATCTCTGTCTACTCGCAAACCAAAACCACTCCCCACCTAGCCATTAGATCGCGAGGTTTGTTGTTGTCAGTACAGAACTTTGTCCAGAGAACAAATTCCAATACAGAATGGGGACAGCCAAAGACGACTGGCCAACACTGGCTTTCCATACACAGGGCATGGCATGCAACCAAGCATAGCCATAGGAGGAGACGTACAAGCAGGGTCTTGGGGTTTCTGTCATCAATGGCTGAGCAAAGAACCCCGACCGTACTGCAATCCAGCCACTCTAACACCCTCCTCCTATTTAGGGTCAAACATGAGGCCAGCCTAACCTGCTGTCTGACCATTATTCATCAAATTCCTGATCTTGATCCCTGGCAGTCATCCTTTGGATCCTGAGAGGTTTGTTGAACTTCAGGGGTAAGATTTATCTCTCTCATCCAAACCTTTCCTAATCCTCCTCTTTTTGCAGGAGGCACAGACACTGGAGGCATGAGCACACGAAACCTACCAGAAGCTATCCTATGATTTATTGCTTCTGATTTCTATCTCTTTTGTATCACTCCTTCTCTTTATTGCCTGGAAATAACACTAACTTGAAAGGAAAAGAAAAATGGTCACAGACCAGTTTCTAGGATGGCTCTGCTTTTCAAATCAGAAGCACGTTGCGGTTGATTTTGGTGTGGGCCACGATACTGAAACGGCTCAGCTAACTGAGGGCAACCTCAAGGTCAACACAAATTGTAGTGTAGACATAAAAGTCAAGGGCAAAAAAATAAAGAGGAAAGGCAGAATAATATGATGCAATGAAAAATGGAGATCAAGAGAGACACATGAGAAAGGGCAGGACATGTCCATATCAATGGGCAAAAAAACTATTCTCAGGATATCTTCCTATGCGCAATCTACAGTGAAAACTTTCCATCAATGAACACAAATTCTCAACAGGATTAGGACTCATGCTTAGCTAATATTAGGACTGATAAGCTACAATGAAGAAATACTATCTGTAATTAAAAATTTTAATGAAGCAGTTCCAAAACAGGAAGGCCAAAACAATTTATGGCACATTTTCTTGATGTTTAATAGGTTTGAAAAAGAGATTCTGGTGACAAGTTTTCAGCAATCTAACCCAGCTGCAAACACAAAATAGCCTTCTGAAGCCTTATACAGACTAATCTAATACATTTCAGGAAAAAAAATTGAGATCAATATATCCGTATGTCATACAAGACTACACAGAACAATTTTGTACTGGGAAATACCAAAACCACTATCTAAATGGCAAAGCCCTCTGAATTGCCATTGAAAGATGGCAAGGCTTTCTGGGTCAGCTGAATTTGAATAATAGGGTGTTCTTAGCTCAAATAACCTATTGACTTCCATATATAACAAAATAGAGAGACTCTTTCAAGTGCCTCCTAGATTTAGCAGCTGTTGCTCTGACACTGTCAGCAATGCATCCATCTTAATCACAGTATGATCCTTTCAACTTTTCTTTTTGAGGCTCTGCTTACTTCCTTCCACCCTTCAAGCCCCCTCATCTGCCCAAGATGTATGTCAGCTCAAAGCACTGTGTGAATATGAGTTAAAACAATATATCTGGTTTCTCCTGAATCATGCCTCTTTGTTTTAGCATATGATACATATATGTCTACATATTTTTGTACTTATACATATAGGAAACCTATATTTAGATGCCTATGGGAGGTGCCTTCTGGCTACTTTTGTTTTTCTATTCTGATGCACTCTGCTGTAGCAACTCCCCTAACTTCCCTTGCCCATCACCACAGGCATTTTACTTTTTATTCTCATTATTCTTTTTTATTTTTCCTTGCTTGAAATAAAAGACTCCATATGTTTTGCTCTTCTTTTACTGGAAAATGTTAATGCTGTGTACCAGAGGGCACAGTCAAATGAGGGATTGCCATTTGGACAGAATTACATACCCAAGTATTGCCTAGGGTATATCACCTGTATGAGTGCTTTAAGCAGATCTCAGCTTTGTTTCTGCCAGAATTTAAGGCAATATTTTAATGTTGAAAACAGTATGCAATGCTTTCCAAGGGAATATTTGTTCCATCAAACTCTTTCAAATTAGCTGGTACTTAATGGCCTACAACTCATTGCAGATATGTTTCTAGTTCTTAAAAATGTGACCCATCTGAATTATATCTGCTTTTAAAAGAAAGCTCAACCATATGCACTTCTGGTTAATTCTAAATTACATTCAAACTCTTCTCCTCATTCGAGTTCTCATCTGAAAAATTGAAATATTACTTGAACTGTATAGGTCATAACAGAGTCGGGAGTGCCTTAAAAGGAGAGCAGTCCTCATATTTCACCAGTAAAGCATGAGAAGGCTGCACATCTGAAACAGCTTTAGTATACTGGGTAATTCATATTCACTAAGTGGATTAGCTGAAATAAGCATAATAAATGAAAGAGAATAAAATAAAAAACAATTTCACACTAAGTGAAGGCTTGACTTATAGGAAGTGGCAGCTCTGATGGCCCAAGGCATAGAATTAGTTTTGCCACTCAATAATTTGACTGATTCACTCGAGTGGCCAGAAGAGGACATTTTCTGCCTGATTTCAGTGTAATCAAGTCACCTGCTCTGCGATTGCCAGGGCCAAGTCAACTGCACTCTGCTGCACCCCGCCTGCGTGCCCTGATTAGCAAGAATAGCGTTTTCTGCGTATGTGTGCAGAACTACTGAGCTGTTAACGATAGTGAGATTTAGCTACATCTGTACATTAGCGTATTTTCATTTGAAACCATATACGCAATATGAAAATAATCTATTCCATTAACTCCTTTATTTACATAAAGTTTGGGGCTATTGATGGGATGTTCTCTCAGTTCTGTTACATATACCAGCAAAGAGCTTATGCATTACTTTTACTTAGACAAAAGAGGTGACAGATGCAAATACAGAAAAGAAGTAATTCCAAGAGACTGGAAATATAAATGACATTTTCTGTCTTAATTAGAAATGACTATGAAATTCTTTATAAACAATTACAGCAAGATTTTCTATTAAATTTATGTAACACACTTTAAATATAATTTTCCTCCTCATATATATATTATATAAAAAGACTATAATATACATGCAGAGATTTGGGAATGCATATGAACAACTTGCATGACACGATGTCAGTTTTATTCCTGCTTTGCTGAACTGGGGTCAGACTGATAAATGCAATATATGTGCTCATCTTTAACCATATGACCAATTTCACTGGTTATTATTTATAGGTAACCTTTCAAAGTAATGATTGTATACTGCATGTCAAAAGAACAGAATTTTATATCACTATTGAAAAGAATATTTTCTTCCCTTTATGCAAATATTAGATTGAGACTGCCCCAGTCAGGAGAGATAATCCACTTAGAAATATCACTATTATTAAAGCACATCCAATCAATATGCAAATGTGAAAAACAGTAATTAAGCATTTTATTTTTTACAATTGTGCAATGGTAAAAACAAAGATATAGTGTGTATCAAAATGATTTAACATTTTATAACCAATTTTCTACTTGACATATGTTACTGCATGATTCATCCACATTTTTCAGAATCAAAGTCCATGATCTGGCAAAGTAAATCTGTTAATAAAATGAAAAGGTGACCTTGCTTAATTTAATAAGTCTGTGTAGAAATACTCTTTCAACACGTTAAAGAATTACAAAAAGGTTATCATAGCTCGCTTTCATGGGAGAGTACTCTACCTTTTCCAGCTCATTTCTCAGGCTTTTACTGCAATTCATTAGATTACATAAAAACAATGTAGATCATTATTTTTTAATAAAGGCTTTCCTTTCCTAATAAAATGTCTGTCATTTACGTTCAGGCATGTATTATATGAAATGCTTCTCTTTCTGAAGTAAAGCTTTTCATATTTAAGTCACAGGAGGTTGGTAGCTCTAGGAAATATTTTTCTTCGCAAAGGATTTTCAGGATGAATTCTGTTTCTAGACTGAATCCTCCAGAACTCTGGTCCTATGTTTATCTTTAAAATAGGTACAACACGGTAGCAGCAATGCCAGTTGCTATCAGCATGCCTCTCTGCAAACTGAAGAGGTCTCTCTCTTCAGCAAAAGAATGGTGTATACTACTATACTCATTAAGTCAGCTTGTTTTTCTTTACACCAATTAATGTTGACTGTGATAAAATAGTTTATACAATACAAATACATTTCCAGTGAAATCTTAATATGGTCCCAGTCACTTAATGAGAACGATCAGACAATGAAATCTATTTTAGTTACGCTAGCTTCAAAATAAAAATGTGCACATCTTCAAAATGCTCAGTAAGAGATGTTTCCTTTTCATCATGAATCCTAATTTGCTGCCAGCACTTGGCATCATGTTTTATTACGTGGGAAGGGCTAAAAGAAGAGCACATTCTTCTTGCGCAGGAGGAAACACCAACTGCAGCCGCTGTACTTTCTACGTAGCAAAGGTCTGCTCCTTGGGAGATCAGCTATACAAGCAGCTTCTCCAGAAAGGACAGTGAGGCAGCCTTCATTGCTAAACTTGCTTCTCTCAATTTTCTGCACACACATAAACAATATGCCAAAATCTCTCCCAGATTACCAGGGCAGTTTTTCACTACTTTACATAGACAGACTCAAATTGTCCCCTCCTGATCACACACAGCATTCTTTGCCTCGTTTGAACGTATTTACCCTCTTGCTTTCAGCATACCAACCTCTCCCCTCTGCAAAACCAATGCAAAGGCTAATCCAGAAATCAGCAGCAGCAAACAAAAAATTTCTATTATTTGTTATCACTGCCTCAACTCCAGGAGAAATATTTCCAGGAAAAGGGAGAACTAGAACCAGTGTTTTGCAAATCATTGTCCTCAGACAAGCAGGATTTCCATCTATCACCTTGGATTCCAAGTGCAAGCCACTCCCATTACTCTGAGCTGCTCAGTGTGGCCAAAAAAAGCACAAATAACTGTCATCTTTCAGGTGACTTACCAATCAGCATCCATTTCGTTAAAATTTTTTCCAACTTTTTTTCAAAAAATGTGTTGCTTCTTTTCACAAACCCTAGTCCATACAAGACAGCAGAAGAATGAAGACCACTAGGACAATCAAAATGGAGTATTGGTTTGACATAGGCACTTACTGAATTCACAATTTTGCAAAAGAATCCTTATAGAACATGTTCTCCAAAACACTATAGTAAGTAGCAAAACACTTATGTTTAAGCAAACAAGTAATCCAATCCAAATCAATGGGATTATTTCTTTGCCCAATCTTAAAAACATAATTAAGTGTTTCACTTTTTTAGGACTTCAGAGGTCTGTATGACAAGGACCGAAGCACAACAGCTGTTAAATTATATTAAAAGTACTTAATACCTGACCAGAATTTTAACTATGGAAATACTTGGATTTAAGTAGTATATGCTTACTTTTTAATCCAGTGAGATTTATTCCCCATTTTTTCCTGAACAATTAGCAGCAGTGTTGTCATACCAAGAATTTTGCCAAAATACAGCCTTTCCTTTAGGAAACCACACTACTCAAATCTAATATAGGTCTGAATGCTGCATTTTAAGAGAATATTATTTATGTAAATGCAGTAGATTTTAGCATTGCAAATAGATGATGGATCAACATTTTTCTGCAACCAGAGATGTATTATCCAGCCAGTTACAACTGTATCTATTTAAACAGTTATAGACAGTTACCTCTCAAAGTCATAGGAACAAAAATCTAAATGTGTGCCGGTACCTTGAGCTTAACAGGTCTTCTGAAATACTGCTGGATAAATCTAAAGCAGAGTAGAGGTATCAGTGAGGATCTATGTTCCTTGTCTCTGATGTTGTATGCCATAATATTCAAATTTCTAATGTTAGCATAAAATATGCTTCTTTTAAAATGAAGAATCATGAACAGGCCTTATGTCACCTAAGATAACAGTCCAGAATCTGAAGATGCTTGATTTGCCTACCAGAGGATTATCACCCTACAGTGCATTTGATGAGCCTTGTAACCATCAATAAGCCATTCTCCATTAGCATGAACGTAAAAATTCTTCAATGACAATATAACTTCAGTGAATCCAAAAAACAGCTTCCTATATTAAAACGCAAGGCTGTACAATATGCAGTCAGTCTGGGAATCTTACACAAACACTCTTAAGGCATTTAAATACACTTGCTGCGATACTGGTTAAAAGTACCGAATGGAAAACATTTCAGACTGTAACTATTTGTTCAACTTAATCATGTTATTGTAAAGGAAAATAAAACCTAACAAAAACTATTCAATTACAATAGTGTTGTTATTGCCAGAACAGTCCTCCAGAAAATAGAGTGCTGAAGATAAATCTTTCATACCTCCTGATACTATTTTTGACTTTAAGACATTTCTTAATCATGACTTAAAAGAGCTAAAACAGTTTCAAAGTCAGTTAAAGATGCGACAGAGAGAAGCAGACAGGTATTATGATCATTATAGACCTCAACACCTTCAGACACCAGGCTAACAGAAAAGCTAGTAGGAAAGAATGTCACAGATTATAAAAAGACAGATGAAAACTTACTGATTTTGTTAACTCTGTGATACTTGGGCCAACTTTTTCAAATAGTTCCCTTCCATCTGCAAATCAAGATAAATTCAGCACAGACCTGCCCTGAGTGTCAAGACAATACAGTCTGAATTCTCTCAGTGTGACCACTTTGTCATCTCAAAAGATGTAGGAACTCAGCAGGATCAAATTTTAAAAAAAATTTTGTGCAAATGCTTGAAAGTGAAAGTATATTACTGAGTTTCACACTTCTCGGACAATAATTAGTAGCTGAGGCTACATGTAAATTAAATTTACAACAAGGTTAACCATTCAGTAAATTCTCAACAGCTTTAACTATTCATTTGTCAAAAATGTAATGTCCCATTCAGATAAAGCAGACACTAAAAATTGATCCCTAAAGAAAGATAATATTAAAAGAGAAAAGGAAAGAGAGGAACCGAGTGACTCTCAATCACCAAGTAGTTTTTAGATTATCAGAACTCTACTGAATGGCTGTATTTTAAAGAGTAATGATATGATCCGGCATTCCTCATTCACTCAAATTCATGCTCCCTTCAGCATGGAAATTTGCTGGCATGAGATGGGGTGGTACTCAATCATGCAGCATACATGGTCTTTAATTTTAAAATCCAGTTAAATAGATGTTCTAACATCATTTTTTATCTAAGAACATTTCATGATAAAATAAAAGAGTGAGCACGTAACTTATTTGTCAGCTTTACCATGCAGTGGATAACTTTCCTATGTTACTCACATGAGCTTTCATTTCCCAAAGCTATATGCATTCATTATGACAGTAAAAATGAAGAGTTGCTAAAGAGATGTATGCATTTTTATTATTGTTTGAAAAAATAGATCTTTCTACAGTCCTTTGAGCTTCTGA
The DNA here is from genome assembly GCA_035582835.1 of Phoebastria nigripes. NCBI lineage: Eukaryota > Metazoa > Chordata > Aves > Procellariiformes > Diomedeidae > Phoebastria > Phoebastria nigripes. Next base: position 3,010,842 of record JAYKAV010002109.1, on the reverse strand, counting down.
GTGTGTGATTTGTATAAAATATTTCTCATTTTGGGGACACACCAGATGGAGTGCAGGGCTCTGTGGGATATGCCATTTATCACAATGACAGTGCGTAGGTAGCACTGATCCTCTCACCACAGGGGGAAGCTAGAGCTGCAAATGTGGAGCAGCATTAAAAGCCCGACGAGTAGAGTTTGGCAACACTTGTACTACTCATTAACTTAATCATATTAATTTATTAGCCATATATATCAAAGTAATTCACTACTGTATTGTCACCAAGAACAATTTATAAACTGTTAACGTTCCCCATAGGCAGAGGAGTGTTGTGGCATCCTTAATCAGTATGTTTGCCTTTGATTAAAAATAATAATTTCTACCAAGCCAGGTAATGCCAACAATGACAAAGTCATGCATATGGTTCTCATTATAAATGGAACTTTAAAATGACATGTATGACAACTGAAAAAAAAAAAAAAGGATAATCGTAAACAGTGAAATGAGCCACAGAAACAGGATGTAAACATACAAAAATGTTAAGTGTGCTGAGAAAGGAAAAGGTTCCCTTAACGCTACAATCATCTGCTCCCTCCTCTCGGAGGCCCCAGAACTCCTGCCAGCAGCTGCCAGCCACAGCAGCCCTACATCAAACACCCCAAGAGGTGAAATCGGTCAATAGATGTTCTGTAAAGTGACCCTGAGTGAATGCTTATTCTTCAAATAACAGCTCTTTCTTGGAAGCAGGCTTTACAATACAGAGCGCCAAACCTTCAGAGCCTGGTTTTGGCAATCCCAGTCTCTGAGCCAATGGTACACGCAGAGCAGATTCGCTGCCTCCAGCCCCACTGCGCCCCTCTGTAAGGGAACGTCCTTGCTGCTCCTGCGGCTCTGCTCTTCTGACCCCAGGCACATCTTACAGTTCCTCAGCCAGGAGAGGCAGGTGGGCACCAGAGCAGCACCAGTCTCGGATGGAAATAAGGAGACAATCCATGGAGTCAACGGCACCAGGGAGTTCCCACAGACAGCTCTGCACATCAGCGTAGCTGTGCTGGCTGACCGTGTGCCCACCTTGATAAACAGCAACTGGATACCAAAGACCTTGAAAGCTTCTAGTCTCATTCATTTCTCTAACAAGGATATACCAAATTAAAGTGCCTAAAGACTGAAGCAAATACTGTTTTATGCTCTCTTTTCTGTAGAAAGACTAAGTGGCTGCTGATATCACTGCTGAATTCAAGTGACACATGAAGTTATCATACTCCTGTGAGCTACTCTATTTATTTATTTGAGTCCCACAATGATGTGACTTGGTATAGCTATTAAAATATTAATTTCACTAAAATATTAATTACATTAAACTATTCAGTTCACAACAGTGTCTCAACTATTAATAAGACAAAACTATACTGAAAAAGTATTCGTATCTGTACAAACAGGTCAATATTTTAATTATTACATTCTTAAAAACGCTACACAAACAGCTAATGAGGCAGTGTCTATTTTAACTGTCTGTTTATGAAATAAAGAAAGGATCACTTCAAGGGAGGTGAAACTAAGGTAGCTGATAATGAAAATAGCAGTTTATCTTACAGATTTGGAAATGCAGGTGGTTTGCTTCTGTCACCTGGGCAGACCAATGTAAGAAAACAGCAGAGACCTGATGATAAATGCTGGCAGTGGGTTTAATCAGGAGGTATTAACACCAGGGAGGGCCTCAGACATCCTGCCCGCTCGTGGCAGCACCAGCCACAGCCTCTGCACACGGTACATTCCAACAAGTTTTCCCTACCAAACTATCATCAACTGGGGGTGAATCTCTGTCTAACCTCTGAAATTCTGAATCCTCCAGCCTCGCATCCAGCAAAGGCCACCGAAGTTGAGTATCCATTTGAAAATTCCTCGTTTTCCTTTTCTAGCACACAATTGCCCATCAGTCGGGCTTCCTCCCATCTCCTGTGCTGAGGTCTCGGCAGCCCTCAGCCCTAAATCCTCGGTGCAATCTATCTGCTGACCTATACTGCACATACCCTGCCAACGTACACCATATTAGGCCTACCAGGCTGCCCACAGCTCCGGACACCAAATCTCAGAAACATAAAATGGCAACAGAAATGTTTTAAACAGGCTTGCATCCATCTTCCTGGCACCCAGCCTCATCAGACCTTCCAGCACCCCATCAGCTTCAGCTGTGGGATTCCCAGCCCATGTGCAGTCAGAGATGCCCATCCTACCACTTGAAAAAAAAAAAAACCTGTCCCAGAAAGCAGGTTTGTGCCCTGTACCACAATCTAACAAAGTTATAGTGGCAGGATCATTTTCTTCGTAAGCCACCCTCTCCAATACATTGAAAACAAGGTGGAGCAGCCCCCAGAATGGTTTTATTGAAATAACAGTAGCCATTCTACAAATTGAATAGAGAAAAATTGCAATGAAGACTTCATACAGTGGTTTTCTAACCTTTTTCTCCTACCCTAAATGAAGGGTAGGAGAACTGAATTTAGCACGGATAACTATCAAAAGATCCAACTACTCTTTCAGCTTCATTCCGTATCAACAGTTTTCTGAATTACTGGCTTAGATCATGTAACGGATTTAAGCTTCTCTCCACACGGCAAACTACTGCTTCAGACCCTAAAACTTCCTTGAAAGTCTATGCCATAAATAAGTCCCAACTGTCTTGTTAAGATACACTGATGACAAAGACTTGTACATTAATAGGAGATAAAAACTTTTTTTGTTAATGTCACTTCATGACACTGCATTGTTTGAAGAACCGAGCCTTTGATGACCATCCCTCTGTGACATACACGATTTTTCCTTTGCCCTCACAGCAGGCAAGGGCACCACGCTGATTTCCACATTTCCTACATGAATACAAGAAGAAAAACACTTTCTCCTACGTTAACGTAAAATGGACGGTACTTAAAGATCAGCTCCTGAAGGATGCAGTTTGGGCACAGTTACTGCGCTGTTTACGCAAGCCCTTCCTGGTGGCATGCATCCCAGACACACCACCTCATCCTTCTCAATCACAGCAGTTTTAACCACCCTGCTGCTCAAGTCTCATCGTAACTCAAATGTTCCCATTCCCCAAAGGTGGAAGGTACCTACAAATATTTAAAAAGGTTGAGGCTTCACTTATAGCTCCTTCACAAATTACTTACGTATAAAAGTAGTTGTAGTCCACTTTGCCAAGAGGTAAAAAAATTACACTCTGCACTGGGAAATGCAGTATGCCTAATTTAACTACCTGTTTATTATGTGAAAATGACCATGTAAACTGAGCTGACACAAACCAAATGGGTGATGAAAATAACAGCACATTTCAAGGAGTGGAAACACAGATGGCTCACTCAAGTCTGCAGGAAGTTACTAATCATCACTCTGTAATACCCTCTACAGACAGAGCTGTGAGCTCTGCAGCCAGAACAGCAACTTCTTGAGACCTATCCATCTAACCAACAGCAAGCCTGGACGCAAACTCCTTCACTTTAACTTGACAGAAGACTAAAGAGGAGGTAAAACTGAAAAATGCAATGGATGGATGAATCATGCTGCATTTGCTGATGTGGAGTCTGTTACTAAAAGGAGCTTATCTGAAGAAGAAAACAATTCAGATGCTAAGTTGGACACACTAGAAAATGAGGTAGCCACATAAGAAAAGTGAGTGTGATTTTTTTTTTTTTAGAACAATGTAGGCAGATTAACATAACCGTCCGCATATCTGTAGGAAGAATGGGCAAGATCAGACACAGGGATTATCAAGGAGTGGACAAGAAGACATCCAAAAGAAATGCCTGGGGCAATTACACTGCAGTTGGAGGAAGCAGGTAACCAAAGTAGTCACCAAGATGTAAAGGAGTCTTTCTTGCCTCCGTATCAGCATCCGCTCTACTGGAAGGGATGGATCCAGCACTACCATGCTGCAAACCCTCCTCAGTCTCTGCCCCAGTCCTGGTCCTGTTCCCCTCCCACAGCCATGTGAAACACTGTGTGGGAGCAGAGAACGCTCCAAGCAGAAAGCCTCTGCCAAGCCAGCAGGTCACTGAGCAGGGGGCAGCCAGGGGCAGGAAACAGCTTCAGTTTTACATACAAATTCYGTGGGCCAAAACTGTCAGAACCAGAGCAAATTATACGCAAGTGAGATCATAAATAACCAAATTAAAACTTAGCCAGTAGACAACAGGTTAATATCCTTGCAACTTTTATTCCAGTCTATTATCCACCACTCAGAAGTCTGGAAGAAAAACCTCTATTCTGTGAGAAGCGTTAAAACGCATTTTGTTCTTAGTTCAGCCAAAAGGAAAGAATCCAATTGCAAAAGTGTTGAAGGCAACCAGAGCAAAGCAGTCAGTAATTAAGTGTAAACAGGTATAAATAAAGCTAATGGAGGCTTCATATCCCGAGTGCTCCATCAAGTTTACAACAGCTCAAATCCCCACTGAGTTTACAAGTGGCTCTTTTGGCACCTTTCCTTACTCAGCGATTCCCCCAACTTTTACACTGTTCTTTCTTTATGAAGAAGATACTCAAAAACTTCAGGAGCTCTGATTCCTGAGTGACAAGACTACAGAGGCCATCAGCGAGGAGCTGCCCTGCTGCGGGCTGGCAGCAGGGCTGCTTCATCTGCAGGGACCTGTCTCATCCAGGGCCCTCAACGACACTGCGACACTCTGGAAATGTGCATTTGCTCCCGCCTACAAGCTGCTCGCAAAACTCCCTTTCAGCTGCTTGAGGCACATTGTCTGTGACTTTTGGTGCTTGGTCATGCAGAGGTTTTCATAGGCGGCTCCCAAGGTCAGAAAGGCGGCCACTCTGGGCCTCGGCTGAGAGACAGCCCCCTGGGGCCAACTTTCTCATGCAACCCTCTACGTGTTAAATGAAGTTGGATGTATCCCAGTCATCACTTCAGACTCCAAACAACTTACAACAGTGTAGAAATTCAACTTGAAAATTTTTTACTCTAACTCTGTGATGCTCAAAATATCTGAGACACACAGAATGTGTCTATGATACAATTTTACTGTGCATACTCAGCACACTGCATCCTAAAATATTTCCCAATTTAAAACAATATGGTAGTCTGCATAATTTGATGTCCTATTTGCAAACACACACAGGGTGGAAAAGTAATATGGAATATTCTGAATTTCTGACAAGACATTATTAATGGAGGCTTTTGTGCTTTCCTGTCTATTGGTAATAACATAAACAACACCAAATCCACGAAATTCCTGAACTGAGAACATGACAAAGCTACTAAAAAAACCCCCTCATTTATAAACTGCTCATAAGAATAAAAACACAGTTCTTGATTCCTGCCACATATATGAACAGAAGATGAAGTTGCACTAGCTCAACTGTGGCACCTGGCTCCAGCAAAATGCCTTCATACTTTATTAACTACTTCAGTTAAGGTTACTGTGACTATTGCTTAAGAATGTTCATTCCCACTTCCACAGTGATAAAGGTTATTGGTTCACTGTGAAGTCCTCGTGACACTTGGAGTTGTAAGAGAAATTAAAGATCTCAGCTTTGTTCCTCCTCTGAACACTGAGACCCACTGAGGCACTCAATTGCAGTACAATAGGTTCTGTAAGCAGAGTAATCTGCAAGATCAAGACAGAAGTCACTATACTCCTATCAATCATTTTTTTTAATTCTGCTTTTCCTGTAAGATGTTCTGTGACTTTATATCGTGCTAAACACTTCACCAAGTTTAGTTATTATGGAAATACAATATATTTAGACTGGACTTAGACAGTAATCCTAACACTGCCAAGCCTGTTGAATATTTAAGCAATTACTTTTATGAATATAGTCTGTTAATATAGCTTTATTACCAAAATAAACTTACCTTTAGCACACATCAATTAATAAAAAATTAAAACACTCATCAGGATAGCACAAGATTTAATTTAAACTCTATTAATAAATTAATGAAGTGAAATAAAATACTAGGCATTAAATTATGTTTAGGGCTTGTTTATAGTTTCACATATTTTCATGCTAGTTTTTTCATATTATGATACTGAATGCAGATTATTAAAGTACAATCCACTGTGGCAATGTGGACTTATCTGCTTTTCAAGTGTTTCTTCTATAATTCGTACAAGCATTTCTCTATCTTCCCAGCATACATTAATGATGTTACAATACGCATTAGCCACGCTGTTCATATCCCATGAGAACTAAAATACACATGCATTTGAAAGGAAGAAATGCATGCTACAGGGCTCTCCGAGACAATAGTTCATTTTCTCGTTTTTTTTTCTTTTACTAAGTAACACATTTAATGGAATTTCCTGTAAGGAAATTACAATTAATAAAGAACTAAATTACAAATCCATTAGATTTCAGTCACTGGAGCAACAAAACAGAGTTTTCATGAACACTCAAAAAATCCAATAATGTAACCTCTGGAAAAGCTTGAAAAAGCCCTGAAGGACAAGGCAGTTAGATCAATATTAGTTTATTTTAACTGCTGTGCAGTATGAAGAGATGAGGCTGATCATCTGATGGATTTTATTACCTGTCGGAGAGATAAGTCCTGGTGATAAGAGGCCTGGAACTCCATGGGGCAGAAGACGTGCATTTTCTTGTATCGCAACTCCTAGCGAACGCTTGGGGGGTCTTCCTGGTCGTGAGCTGATGAAGTAAGAGGATAAATGAAAACGCATTTTCTTTATGAAATATTTGCTTACTACACATGGTATTGATTTGTATAAAATATATGAACCATCAATGTAGACAAAAACATATTAGAAATTCTTGCCTAGGAAAAAAGAAAAATAAGTTGATTAAACATACAAGAATTGTATAGGTTTCAAATGAACTAACAATAAACTGCCAAACAGCACCTATAGTTAACACAACCATGAGCTCAAAGTCACACAAATGACTAGAAAGCTAAGATTTTTTTTTTTTTTAGTCTGCACCACAAGACCAAAAAGAAAGCAATCCATATTTCTAGCCCTATCATACCACTACTTTGCTAATTAATATCTTTTTCTTAATATTCCTGTCTGCAAAATGGAGCTCAAGAAATTCATGTGCATGTGTAACTCATGCATAAAGTCTTGAAAATGCAACTAGATGCATTAGCTCACAAGCCGTGGTTTATATAGGTTGTGGATTAACGATGCAATGACTATAGGGACGCCAGAGCTATTCAGATTGGGTGCACCAGGATTTATTAGCTCAGACGCTGTGCTAGATGAATACAGCCACACTGCTTCCAGCCACTGCTACGAACCARCTCAGGGCTGACTAGGCATCCCAGCCTGGCTGACCAGGCTGCTTCACAGAAGGCACATCTACATGTACCTCTACTGCCCATACCCTAGTCAAGCTTTTCCATTATCCAGGGCTTCCATGACCTTACAGGTGGCTAGTGGAGAGGGGTCACAGCAGTAACTGCTCCAGACTCTATGTCACACACCTGCACCACTTTAGAAAACTAAAATTTGTGCTGCCTAAAGATGAGAAGTTGAAACCTTGAATGCAACGTAATCTTAAACCTTGCCTTCTGAATCATGGCAGATAACTGCCTACTTCTGAAGATGAAGCAATAATTTAACACTGAGCTTTTCCAAAACTGACTACTTATCTTTATGGATTGACTGGTGGTTTTACTTATTACAAATAGGTTAAACCAAGAATGTTAGCCCTGTCAAAAATCTCACCGTCCCTTGACCGGCTTACAAATTACAATTGCAGTTTTTAATCCAAAATTTTAAAGGTCTGTTTACAGACCTGTTACATTTAACTGTTGTTTTCAACTACCACATTTAGCCCTTACACCAGTGTGCATACATGAAATCATCCTCCACAGCTGCCATCATAATACAGAGATTTACAGACCAAAAAACCACTTGAACCAACTCTTCCCAAAGCCAGCTAATAAAAATGCAACCTCCTCATGTTTGGAAAAATACTGCTGCTTCTTTTTGGTCAAAACAAATTTTACTCTGTTGAATAACAGAGCTTTTGACAAAATATAGCGAAACATTGTATAAAATAACTAAGCTGCAACAATGAATGAGGTTTGAATAGAAAGCATTTCCAAAATGACTTCTAGTTCACAACAAAATTTAAGTTAAACTTCACTCTATCAGCTTACAGTGGCAAAGCCCTCCATCAACGTAAGACAAACTCTGCGTTTAAATGAAGACAACTTCCAGGAACACTACACAGAGGTACCATTAACCTGTTCATTTTTCACAGTGTGCTGGTGTTATTTTGTTTTACTGTACATTTAAGTAGCACAAAATCATTTTTTTGGTTTATTATTTTATCTCTATAAAACTATTCCCCCCTCTTTTTAGCTTCAGGTTTGTCAATTTAGTATTTCATTTTATTCAGTACTTTTTCCATTTTTCTTTTTTATGCTTTAAGTTGTTTATCATACTATGATGGCTATGTAGTAAAGCCTACTACAAGAGCCCAGACTCACTAGGCTGTAATAAAGCAAATGTAAAATAAGAGTATTTGAGTCTCACGGGAAGTTAGATGCAAACATGCATTCTCTATTAAAATCACCTGCTGAAATCATAGAATAGTTTGGGTTGGAAGGGACCTTTAAAGGTCATCTAGTCCAACCCCCCTGCCATGGACAGGGACATCTTCAACTAGATCAGGTTGTTCAGAGCCCCGTCCAACCCGACCTTGAATGTTTCCAGGGATGGGGTATCTACCACCTCTCTGGGCAACCTGTGTCAGTGTGTCACCACCCTCAGCATAAAAAATTTCTTCCTTATATCTAGTCTAAATCTACCCTCTTTCAGTTTAAATCATCCACTGCACAAGAATACTGCCTAACAGATAGTATTAGGCGGGTATGTGGGGGTTTTAAACAAAAAAGAATCGTTGCTCTCTTGATTTACCGAACTCTGTGCTTATACACATGCACATGTAAGTGCTTAGTTGGTACTTACTGTCTCCAAAAAAAATTATAAAACAGCTAAAATTAGCAGCTTTCTCCAGCAGAAGAGCTCAATCAACAAAACTACAAAACATTCTCTTCTCAAGCTCAAATACTAACAAATCTTTTGCATAGAACTCCGTATGTTGATAGTAATCTACGAAAAACATTTTAAAAATTAAAAAAACAGTTTTAGAAGATTTTATGAAGAAACAATTTATTTATGATTTGGGTTTTCAGAGGGAAAGGAGGGAAAACAATGGAGTTTTGACTCCTGATTATGCAGTTTCTGCACAGACAACATTTTATTTTGATGACTGTTGACTCCGAGTAGACAACTCGCAGCCCACAGGTTTACCAGATCAGATCTTTAGCTGTTTCCCAGGATACACTACAAGCAGAAGTTAAACTCTCCAATCTGTGGTTATGCACTAACAGAATGCCCAGGATTAAAAAAAAGTTTTAGGAGATGATGAAAGAGAAGTCACACCAAAACTTACTCAGCTCCCCTTCAGAGTCCTGCTGACTGCATTTATATGCTGCCTACTTACACAAGTAAGGCAAGGACCATTTGGAAAACACAGCCCTGTTTTCTCTGGGTTTTGGTGTGTTTGGGATTGTGGTCCTTTTGGGGAAGGGGTCTGACAGACTCCAAAGGAAGAAGAAAAAAAAAAAAAAAAAAAGGCATACTTCTAACCTACTTATGCCCTTTTAGTGGGTATTACTATAAAGCAGTTCTGGTCTTATACAGCTGTAGCCATAATAATTTGAATGGAATTGTTCCAAGCTGAACCTGTTCAAATAAAATCAAAGCCCTCTGTCTCTAATTTAATGTTAGCTTTTAAATGAAAAACTCAAGGCTGGATGCTACTCACAGCCAACTGACTGTCATTCATACAACACCTGTGAAAGAACCATTTGGGTCTTTAACACTGTGTTCTGTAGTTTACATATGAACACCGTTAATGCTGCATGTCTGGTTCTGAACCAAGGAAATGAAGAGAGCCACCCAGCACTCTGATACGCTACTGCAGAGTCTGCAGCAGGTACCTCGCACTTCCAGCTAGATTGCCTGGAGATGACCAGAGACCATGTCACCGATGATGAACCTAGATCTTTTGCTTGGGTGGACACCAGAACTCACAGAAAGCAGCTCGGTAGCATATCTGAATCCAAACACTTCCAGTCCCGTTTTGGCCAGAAACAAATCTTCTGGCATTTTTGTTCAAACATGAAACCAGACATTTCATAGAGACAGGACACAAATGTTTGCTCTAAAACTTATTTTTTAATAAGATATACACAAAGGAAACAAAAACATTAGTAGATTCAAAATTTTTATGTGATTTACTTTATGTTGTGAATATGCTGTCGTCAGGGCTAGGGCTGGCATCACCAGGCAATGAAATCTCACTGGTCTATCTCAACACTCCCAGTACCGAGTATGCTTCCTATCGTCTTATGAAGTCTAGAATTTCAACAAATTTCACATTTGCTATTTAAAACATATCCAACCCTCACAATTCAGAGAAAATTACTAATACATGCCTTGAACAGAAATCATAAGGCAAGTAGAATTATCATTTGGGGAGAGTAAGACATCATTTGTGATTATGTAAGTATTAGCATATAAATGCTAATAGAATTAGCATATAAATATTAACTTTATTTAATATTATTTCTCYTACTCTTTTGTCACCCTGCTCTTTTATTGCATTTTCTTCTTCACCTTTTCCTTTATCTGATTCAAGAAAGCTATGTATTCAAGAAGTGTAGAAAAATCTTTTCCTCATTGATAACAAAGGAAGCATAAACAGGAATGATCAGCTTAAAACAACTTTAAATGTGTTTCTTTGAGAGTCTGAAATCTCTACATAAATTTTATATTTGCCATTAAAAGGTCTTTGTGAATGGAAAATGACTCACTTCTAAATTAGATGTTACTTCAGTTAGAAACTGCTAGTTTATAGATATCTTTTTAAAACATTTTAAAGTACAAGAGTTATGGTCACAAGTGAAGACCATGTAGACAAAAACAGAAGTACAATACCATTTCTCATTAATAAATTTACCAATCTTATTCTTTTTACTAAATAAATGCAAATAAATTGGCCAACTCAAAGTCTATACTGATTAAAATTCTATTAGTATCTCTCAAAAACAAAACCAAACAGCCCTTGGGTCATCAATTACTTGAAAGCGAAGATGACTGGAGGGTTTGGTTTTTCACCTGTGTTTACACTATGGTTATATAGTCATTCTTGTCATCCTCTCCACCCCACCCCCGCAAAATCACTAACTCTGAAAGAGAAAAATGAACTAATCTGAATGTTGTTCATTTTTGTATTTTGTTTGGAACTGAATTTGTCACAGACTAAATTACATTTTAAGCAGTATATTTGACAGTTAAAATTTATATAGTAAAATCTTGAGAAATCGTTCATTAATGTCTGTTTTTCCTTTATTTTCCACTCCCGTTCAGAGCTAATTTTATTATTTTTCCTCTCAAAGTTTTATATATTCCCTAGACATCCCAAGGATTTTTAATTTGAATCAAAACATAAGACTATTTTTGTGATTTTAGCTAAAATTACTGATCAGCTCCATCTTTTATAACTCTGTTTTACACTCAACATTGACAACCATATTTCATAAAAATCCACAAACTCATCAACACTTTGTAAAATGTAATTAATCAGTGGAAACATAGAGCACATCACTGCTGATGTATGATAGCGCTCTACTTTTGTGCTTTTAAATATAGGAGATTTACTAGAATCAGAAGTGAATTTGCATATTAATCAAGACAAATAAACATGTGGTGATTTAACTAGGAAACTGTTATTTGGATGACAATTTAATCAGCACAGGTTGAAAGGTCCATCACTGCAGCATCCTGTTTCTGCTAAAATATTGATTGCATTACTGATTTCAGTAATGCTTTATTTTACAGGGCACAAATAACCATGTAATTACTCTTTAATTGAATGGTAATTGCTTGCTGGCAATTATTTGTTAAGTTTTGGAGTTTAATTACTAGGTTGTGTTTTGTGAAATAAAATGTTATGTATTAGTAGCCCAAAATATTTTCTGTATGAATGGTCTGTCAAAACTAGAAAAGTAAGTTATGATGGTATGAGTTTGACAAATAACACTATAACACTAAAACTATTATTAAAAGGATCAGATGAATCTTTGAATGCTTTCCCTTTACAAAATTAACATTAGATGTAACATTTGTAAGATAAATGGAGGAATACTGTACCACAGAAGCATGATTTCCTCTGGGGTCTAGTCCACCATTTAGCATAATTTATCCCGATGTTTTGCTTTTCATTCTCTGGGCTTCTTTAGAGGAACTGAAATAGTACCCTATCCTCTTGAGAGTAAAGAATAAACCAAGTAGAAATATATTTCAACAGTACTTCATATTTCTGCAACTGAAGTGGATTACCACCAGCACATTATCTTAGCAGCCTATAAACTTTGTAGACTTGGCAGTTAGCTAGATAACAAGGGAAAGCATTATGTCTTGCAGTGTCAATGAGATATGACACATTCTGTGATATATTTATTCCAAGTTGTGATAGATGAGGTACCCAATACTTTGATCGTTAAGATTTGAATTTTACTTCTACACTTTTCATTTTTGTCATCAACTATTTATGAATTGGCAGTAGACAGTCTAGCAAGGACTGCTGATTTTGTTTTTTCAAAAGATATCCAGTTAATAAATTAATTATTGATTCCATGAGGCTTGAGCTATTTGGTATAAAAATATGCTAGACTTGTGATTTAGGAAGCTCTCATATGTATCACAGATTTCTTCAATAGCAACATATTTTATTAGGCTTAAAGGATAGAAATATAGATTAAATATAGAAGTACTATATGACATGCTGCGTAAATTGCTCTGATAATTGTGGCAGTAACTGGTGCAAGTATTCAGAAGTAAAAAACAAAACAAAACAAACAAACAAAAAAACCACCACAAAMCCCTACAATCTTAGTTGCTTTCCTGAAACTGGAACAGGAACCACAAATTAAAATTTTGCTCTCCTCAAAGATCATGAAATACCTCCTAGTGCTTGTGAAAGGTACTCTTTGAAGCCTTTACCAATAAACGTAACATCTTGATAATTTGAGTTAAAATTATTTCCTTTTATTAACCTAAGACTTTTAGTTGTAGCACGGATTTAAAATAATCTCCTTGCTTTGACATTTATTACAACATTTCAAAGACGTCAATGGTAGTTAAACTCTGCTTGACCTTTCAGTGTTTAAGAAGAGAAGCAAACTGACCTCACAGCAACCTGATTCTGTCTCCTCTCAGAGCTGGCAAACTGATCACTTGTCTAACCATTGCAGGACATTGGATCACCAGCCACTTCAAAGGCAACAAGAGCCAATTCAGCAGGAGGAAAAAAGTCATCCACGCAAAATGGGCAATTAACATTAATCATACATGAAGTTGGTTGAGCTGGTAACTAGAACCTGGTCCCTATAGCAACCCTCATAAAAGAGTGCCCACACTGGCATGAGGAGAGCCACAGCTCATCTTCCATGGGCTAAGCACGCTCCCTTCTCACTTCAGTGGACAGAAGGAAATTGTGGAGAAAAGCTCTGACACTCCAAAACAAAATCTTCCCACTCAATTCTCCAGGGTTTTTCACTGAGGAAGGTCCTCAACATCAGTCTCAGTGAAAACGTCAGTGGAAGTTTGTTCCTAAAGCCTCACAAATCTGAACTTTTTTTCTGTCATTACGAATTGGTGTTACTCTTAGAAGAAAAGATTCCTTAATACCACTGAATTGTTCAGAGCCAGGACTAAAGTGGAATATTGCATCTTTATTAATTTTACCATTAAGAATGGAAAGTAGCACATTATCATTGTGTTCTTCCTAAAAATCATGGATTAGCGGAAGTCCAATATAGATCTGAATAATATCACATATACTTCCCTTATCAAGAACTAGGTTGGTTAGTTCAGAAACTTCCCCGCCGACACAAGCTGTGTACACAGTGGCGACAGCAAGCGAACAATTGCACCGGCTGACCCCCAACTATACAGCCACTCTTTCCCTTTTAACACACCGTCTTCARGTATCCCGGCTCACAGCCCACAGACGGTTTCTCATGCACAGACATCTAAATTGGGTCCAACTCCAAAGTCCAGGCTGGTAAAACGGGCTGCCTTGGGGCAGATCTGCTGCCCAGTACTCCCAAGTACTCCTGACCTGGAGGAATCTCCTTCTTCCAGGCCAGGAGCGCTTCAGCACCTGTGATCTCCGCTCCATTCAGCTTCTACCAGTGCATTCAACAGTGACATGGAGGAGCTGGAAGCGTGATTCACCAAGCCTGTCACCAAGGTCCACGTACAGTTACTCTCCTGAAATTACTGCAGTGAGTTTTGGTCCTTAGGGGATGAAGGCCTCTCAGCCACACAGCTACCCACCCTCTACCTAGTCTTTTCCTTAATTTTCATACCAATCCTGTTCCCTTCCCACCCAGTCCACTTCCTCCAATCCTTCTCTCCCACATTTAGCCATTGTCCAACTTTCTGAATATTTCTAATTTTCTGCTCTTAACCCATCCATCACATCACTTCTGTCTTTCAGACCCTACCTACCTTTAATTCCTTCCCTCCCATCCCCCACCTCCTGCCAAATTCCCAGTTATCCCCTGGTCCTGGTCTTGTCTCTACATTTTTTTGTGAGCTCCCCACCCCACTGAGAGCAGCTCCAGTGCTAACTCCTACTATGACTTTCATACTCCTACTATGGCTTTTTATATCTCCTAATAAGGAGAAAAGGGGATGCCCGAGCAATGCCTGAGCACATGAGCTGAGACTGCCACCTGCCAAATGCTTTCTGCCTCTTGCTTCACCTCCATCCCCTGGGAATGGTGTGGGGTGGCTGACAGGATGAGGAAAGGTGGTCTCTGAGCAACCCTGCCTGCTCCTGTCCCAGGGGCTGGCAGGACAGGCAGGTGGTGGAGTAAAGGGCATTCAGCGCAGCACCAGCAGTGGCTAAAATCCTCTCCAAGTCTTAACCTTCTGGACTTACTGCCATAATCTTTACTACGGACCTTTAGCAATAGCCCAAGTCTTGTCACTCATACAAGATGCCTGAGAATACAACACAGCAGAAATAAACTAAACCAGCACACATCCTGCTGGATATTGTTTTTTGCTAAATACACCAATTCCACAGTTATCCCAATGCTTTATAGCACTGTATATGACAGAAGCCATCAGTCAGGCTCTTCAGAGTATGAGGCAACAGCAAAATTCAAGAGCAGCAGCACTAGCATTTGGGGTGTCAGTATTGCTGGGTTCACTCACAGAATCATAAAGCTGAAATAGGCCTCTAAAGGTCACCTGCTCTCTCTACCTCTGCCCCAAGGCAGGATCAAGTACGCTCAAATCATTCCTGACAAATGTTARTCTAGCCTGCCTCTGAAAATACTCGGTGCTGGGGATTTCACAACATCCCTAGGCAAATCCACACCAATGCTTAGGCTAGCCTTCCTATCAGGAAAGGTTTGTGGGAGAAGGGGGGCCGACATCTAACCTAGTTCTCCTCTGTTTMATTTAAGCAAGGTACTTCTTGCCATCTACTCAGCAGACATGGAAAACAACTTAGATTTTCCTGCTTTATAGACACTCTGTATTTTTTGAGAACTCATCATATTTTGCCTTTGTGAGGTTTCATACATACAAATGGAATTTATAGACTTAGTGTTTATATCCATGCTCTTGAGACTCCCTGAGCATGTGCTACAAATAGCAAAGGTACATACCTTATCCCCGGATTACAGGTAGAAATAGTGTAACTTGACCCTCTTTAGTTTTTTCTTACACTGCGTATGTCCTTATCGAACTAAATCCTATTTAAGACAAGCTTTCCATTTTGTCAAGATCATTTTGCATCCGAATGCCATTCTCCAGTGTGTGTGAAACCCCTACCACCTTGGTACTGTCTTTAAGTTTAATAAGCATTTTATTCTTTTTTTTTTCCATCAACCAACCAATTACCGAAGTCCCTGAACGAAACTGAAAGCAGCCCCCATACTCAGGACATGTTTCCAGTTTGAACAGTAACCATCGTCTCAGCACAGTTTTCCAGTATGTTTGTCTCTAAACTTGCATTTTCATGTGGCCCATATTTTTCTAGTTTGCTTAAAAGAAAGTCATGTGACACTTCGTTAAAAAAGAGGCTGCTCTTCCCAAAA
This sequence comes from Phoebastria nigripes, assembly GCA_035582835.1. Classification (NCBI taxonomy): domain Eukaryota; kingdom Metazoa; phylum Chordata; class Aves; order Procellariiformes; family Diomedeidae; genus Phoebastria; species Phoebastria nigripes. The sequence goes on along the minus strand of JAYKAV010002109.1, from coordinate 2,994,704 downwards.
TTTCTACATATATAATGTTCTACAAATTGCACAGGACTTATGGACAACCTCGCCAGTAGTATTACTCTTGGCAGACATATATATGGTGTGAAGGTGAGACACCAAACAGCAGCAAGTTGGCTGCCCTGGATAACAAGCAAGGGAGTCAGGCAAGCCAAGTCCCTTTACCCTGCATGTTCCTCAAGCGGCCACCTGAAGATCTTCCGGTGAGCAGAGAAACCCTCTATTCCATCACTCTCTAAATTACACCTGTATATTTATTTTCTAGATGCCAGCTATGCCTTGTACCTCCTGGGAGCACTGGCTCCCCTGGCAAGCCAGAGAAAGCCGCCTGCCTGGGGAGAGGAGATGCAATGCATTGCGCTTTATTCTCCCTTTTTTTAGCCCACAGCAAATTCTTAGTTCCCACATTTTCCACAACTGAGTCCAAATGTATCTCCGATTATTAATACCAGTGTTGACATCTTCTTGATAAAGATTCATTAAATTTTTCCTTTGTCAAAGAAAGAAAGGTGATGGAACAGACAATTTAAGGGTTGACTACTCACCTGACAGAAAGTATAACTGTGAAGCTGTTTCATACTTCATTTACTTGACCTAGTTACAGTACTTCTAACCCCAAATGTTCACAAATCATGACCCTGAAATCATGAGAATAAATAAAATTCTAATGTTTTTAAAGTTCCATTTTGCACATTTTTATTTGGCTTTTAATCTCGTAATCTTTAAGTTTCAAAAAAATCACACTTCTAAGCTTTTCTTCTCCAAAAAGGGCCAGGAGAGACTGAAGAGAGAGGTGGTGGTTTTTTTCCCCAAAGTTTCACAACTGAAAGCTGAGATTCTCTAATTAGTTGATACATAAATTTAGAAGCTTATCAAAAAAAAAAAAAAAAAAAAAAAGAACAAGCACTAAGAATTATGAGAAGTGCAGAAGTAGAAGTCTCCTGCAGTAACTGTGATTGAGAGTTATCACTGGGAGTTATCTGTGGCTCTTAGTCCAGTCACTGTATGAGACAGGGTGGGCATTTCTCTGCCTACTACATAAAGATGTCTTCAGATACTACAACAGAATTAAAGAAAAGACTTTTATTTTATTTTTAAAAAAGAAATGTGGGTCTGATTCATTGAAACATCCTCAATAAAGCTATCTGGAAAAATACTGAAGCAGTATAGAGAAGTATAAAATTATCTAATTTATAGTAAAATTTATTTTTTGCAAAACATCATTGTCTCAATATATCTCAGTGCAGTCTACCTCACTTAAAAAAAGATCACAAGTTCAGGACTACTTGCTTTTAAATGTGCAAAAAGATAATACAGAATTTAAATGAACTTTCTATAAGTTTCTTAAACAGATATATTAAAAAGCCTTGCTAGAGTACTATCTCAAAAACCTAAGACTGTGAAAGAGTCAATACCAGATAATATTCTTTGTAAAACTATTCCATTCATAGACACATATCTTACAGATTTATCCCYGCCAAGGTCTACAGGACCTTTTGGTTATTTGCTGATTAGGTTATTTATTTAAAACTTGAGTTTGGGTCTACAGTCAGAAAAATTACCTGAATTCCTAGTATTCAAATGTTACTATAGTCTAGTTGCAAGTGATTGGTTCTTACTTAAGAAAGTTTAACTTCCTATTTCTGAAGTCAGGCATTTCAAAATAAGCGTCAAACCAAAAAAGGATTTTTGGTTCATTGAGATTTAAAACTTTAAATAACTCTTTCTGAATTACTTCTGACTGTGCCTGCAGATACAGAAGTTCCTCAACATCCCTGTTGTTAATTTTTTCCTATCAAATAACACTTGTCACAGGAAAAAGGAGAATAAATCACCAAATTTCAAAATTGTGGTGATTCACAGGTGCAGACAAGATGAAAGGCCTATCTATGTAACACACTGCACCAGCTCAATTTAAGGGTACGTCAATAATGAAATTGAAAGTGTGACTACAGCACATGTACGTATACACACACTAATTTAATATAACTACATTAAATTAGTAACTGTAGCAGTGAAAATGCAGTGGCACGGATAAAATACAGTTCATTTAGCAACTTGAGATCATACCCAGTGGGACAAAGTTCCTGCTGCTGTGTCTTTACTACTATTGTTACACACTCTACCTAGATTAAACCTAGCAGGAGGGGGGCTGTCGGTGCTGGAATCATGCCACTAACTACATACCCAGAAACACAAATTTAAATTACAGGTTTGTTGTCAAAACAATGCTCACCCAAGATGTCCAGCTAAACCAAATGTGAAAGTGCCAAAGATATTGCCAAGTATATAATGAGCCTTGCAAACCTCGGCTCAGCTACCCCGACAGTTCTACTTGGATCTTTAATCCAGTGAAAGCTGTGAACCACTGGAGATTACAGGCAATATTATTATGCAATTTGCATTCTAGCTATTTTTTAATTTCCTAAAGTATCTGACTATTTAGTATGTAGAAGAAAGCCACTGAAAACATTTTTAGGATTATTCCACCTGTATGTGGAAGCTCAGCACTGACGTAAATAGATGTCAAGGCAGGCACTGGGATCAGCATGGGAACAAACACAGCTCCACTCCAAACAGCCTACAGCTGATGTTGGCAAAGACATAGACAGAATAAAGATTTTATGTGGGCAAGCCCTTAATGGCTCGCCTTCCTCAAAGAGCCACAGAAAGTGTCAGTAATTCTCTTTCAGTAAGCCTCAAATCCAGCATACGCACAGGACCACAGAGGTTTCTGTTACCTGCTGCTATTCACTGCATGTCTGTTCAGAGCCTGATGGGCTTCCTTCCCCGACTGACAGCTCAATTTCTGGGCTGTCAGCAGGCTCTGCCCTGGGCTGGAGGATATCGCTCAGCCCAGCCGTCACTCCCTGAAGACACAGGTCCCAAAACCAGGACTGTGGGACTGAATCATGGACTGTCTCTTGGGAAAAGGAATGTGTGAGGACCTCATGGTGACAATGAACAGTCTCAATCTCAACTTGAAGAAAATACTTGAATGAGAAAATGATCTGTATAAAATCTTCAGGATTTGCCCCAAAGACAAAAAAAAGTATTGAACTGAAAATTGAATGAGAAAGGGCAGGAGGAAACTCACTTTCATTAATGTAGCTGAGTATCACATATACTGCAGCGTACAGTCCAGCTTAGTACAAAGATATGCCATTACACAGAGGAGCTATAAATCTGCTTTCATCTGAGTTAATTTAGCACCAATTTTTTCAAGCGCTATTTTGTAGTTTCCACATACATACTTCTACAAATATTTGCATGGATACTTTCCAAGCAGGGAATCACCATCTATTACAAATACTCATGATATGTCATATGCGCCTGAGTTATATTAGATCCTTACAAGTTTTACTTTTGACCTGTATCTGAATTCAATGCCAATTTAGGGGAACATTATTACAAAGAAAGGTTTTTGAAATACTGCTGTTTTCCACTGAGCTGTATCTCATTAAGATTCAATTCAATGAAACTTGTAAAAAATGTGACTGTTTAAGCCTATTATCTATGGACAGAAACCTAATAGCAAGCACTTGACTTATTTACAGCACTGAGTATCACATAACCCATATGAGATGATAGCTAATTCCATAACAGTGGTATATTGTAGTGTGGTGGTATGATATTTTCATAGCAATTCAACTTTGATGCAATGGGAAACTATTCTTGCTTTAACTGGTTTTAATCTCTGCATTACACGTTTCAGTGTTTTCGAAATTTTGCAAAAGACTCTTCAAAGTTAGAAAATAGAAATTCATCTTTCAAAGAATAATRAGCAAAAGAGCATAGAAACAGTCCTCTATATCACTCTTTGCACCTACGTCCACATTGAAAGGAAGAATTGTTCACAGCAATCAAAAGGAGCCTCTGTGATGAGGTGATGTATCCAGAAATAAACATCTGAGGGTTAACCTTCGCAACACAGAAAATACCCTTTAGTTAGCTGGTGGTCCTGGAACAGTACAAAATTAAACAGGCGGTATAAGTAAGTAGCTACACTGCTTCACCTTTAGCTTTCCAGATTTTGTGACTGTTAGTATTTGATCTGTTAGTACAGAGAGAGGCCAGATTATTATTTCTACTGCAAATGTACAAAAGTATTTTTAAACAACAAAACACAGACCTTTAGGACCATGAAAATATAAAAAGGGCAGAAGCAAAATTTTCAAATTTCACATTAAATTTGTCTTTAAAATCTTCCTGTTATCATGAGATGCTAATACAGATGGGACTGTACACCGAACCCCACTTAAACAGCCCTACCTGTCAGTAAAAGTCCAAAGGCGCAAGGGGAAATCACTGATCAGGATGATCAGAGCCGACCCCACACTGCAGAGTGATGTCCTTCCTGTATCCGAGGACACTACATGCCATTCCTTCAGTTAGGTTAAACTGTTCACAGCTTCTGGAAACACAAGTGTCTAGCGAGGACTCCAAGAAACTACCAAATACAGTAAGTACCTGCACACGTTTGAAGAGCAATCTCTGCTACGGCATGGACTCGTGGGGATGTTCTCAGTGCCTGGCCACCCCTCCTCTTGCTCCTTAACATGTCTTCAGACGAGATTTTGGTAGATAGCTCTGTGGCATCAAGGATCGATGTCAGTGTAAGTCCAGTCTCTGATCTTCCAACTAAATCCTAGCCATGATTCTGTTTTTTAGAGACTTAAAAAGGACTCCGCTCCTGTGAGATAAAAAAAGTGCTCCTTCCTGAGCGTATAATCCTGATTTGGGCTCACACTTTCAAGATAATAGCATAGCTGTGGGAGAGCCATCTAGTTTTCATTTTAAAGGCCTTAAGTGATGGATCATCCACTGTATTCTTATTTTTTTTCCAATAATCAATCATGCAATTTTTTTTTTCTACCATTTAAGAAAAAAAAAAAAAAAACAACTTAAAAAAATCAACCTACATCGCTGGTATTGTCAAGCTTCTTTTTTGAGCCACAGGGTATTTTCTTGCCTTTTCCCCTTACTTTGAAGAGCACACTCAACAGAAATTTTCTCCACGTGGACAGAGTTACAGACTGAACAAATAACATCTTAATATTTTTGGCAGTAAATCAAAAGATAATGCTTCTGAGGCCTTTCACACTGTATTAGGCTTACATGTCCATGTTTTCCTAGCGGGGGGGCTGCAGGGCCCTCTGTGAGGAGAGATCAGGGGCTGCCCTGTGCTGGACACAGCCGGTTCCAGCCGGTTCTGTCCAGCTCCACAGCGGCCCCACCGCAGGGCACAGCCGAGCCCATCAGCAAAGATGGCGGCACCTCTGTGGAAATGGCATCTCCCTGTCCATACCCTGACCCACAAGGGGTGGCACGTGAGGGACTGTGCTGCTGGAGGCGGCAAGCTAGTCTTCAGCTAATAAGCAAAGGATATAGGTTTAGTGCAAGAACATTAGAAAGCCTTAATTTTAACTACAAACATACAAAAGCAAACAAACGAACCCTGTGCTCTGATTTTTTTTATTTTTTTATTTTTTTCAAAAGCTTTCTTCTAGAAAAAAAATAAACTTCCGTATGAAGATAAATTAGGTTCGCAGGGGGAAGGGGATAAAACCAGGCTCACGAGAGATGAGCTTAGGGGTGGCACGCCACTGTTGGCAAAAGCGATAGCCCAGCTCAAGTGCATCTACACCAATGCACGCAGCATGGGCGGCAAACAGGAGGAGCTGGAAGCCATTGTGCAGCGGGATAGCTACGACTTAGTCGCCATCACAGAAACATGGTGGGACGACTCTCATGACTGGAGCGCTGCAATGG